>REGL01000877.1:105240-120081 GCA_004194395.1 Aurelia aurita complex sp. Pacific | reverse complement strand
TTCTTAAGAATTCTTGAGCAGGAAAATAGTGTTAATGTGTGCAAGACCTGTACGTACATAAGAACCTTTTTAAGAACCTTACAGGCTGGAATTTAGAATGGCAGCCAGTTAATTAAGAACCTATTCAGGCTGCACAAAGAAAACCTAGGTTCTTTTATGCGGGTTTCTACTGTATCTTGTTTAATAAAGTATGCATATCAGTCATTTTGTGAAGTGTGGAACACCATATGCTCCGGCTGTTTACATGGATTCCAATTTCATAATCAATTAAGAAGTCTTGGAAACATTCATTGTCAAATAACCACACTTGAAAACTCTTTTAACTTTATCCTTTGGATTAGATTGCTTCAAATAATTAATTTGCATTGACCATCCAATAAACCCTCTTCTAATTGCTTTGTATATATACTGTACTAAATTTCTTATACAAGGTACAAACTTGATTTTAATTCCATTTCAATTTTGTAAGTCATCAAGCTCTTACTGCACATTATTTCATAATAGGAAAACTATGAACGATTCCCAATGGTCCCATTTACAATGTCAGGAACCAGAACTGTTGTCATGAAGCTGTTGGTTAGATTAAGAATGCTACAGAAAGAAAGCTCTACAGTCATTGTAATACTTGGTACACATTTATTAAGATATCTCAAATCAACACCATTGAAGTTAACAGGAACCAGTGGTGGACTCTTGGGGGGGGGGGGGGGCGAGTGGATGCGATAATTACGTTGGCAAGAACAATGATCTTTTGTTCGAAAACAATATGAATCAACAATGCTTTTTAATTGAAACAAAAGCTTTGCCCCCAATATTTGGCAAAGTGTCTACCACTGACAGGAACCATGACAGCCGTATCCTGATCCACCCTGAATTACATTGTGACACTATTGGGCGAGTCAATAAAGAGAATACCCACTTGAAAGGTCGCAGCTCTCTGGATATCAAGACGAGAATATCACCGAATGTATAGTTTAATGGTGGACATCTTCAAATCCATTTTGAAATTTACCTGACTCAAATCTGCCACTCAGCTGTGAAGTTATGAGGGATTACCGCAGGGATACAAGGAACTCATCGTCAGAAGTCTACTAAATTACTTGATGCATTTGATTGAATCAAAAATCGCTTTAGAAGAAAGACTGAAGTATCTTTGAGAGTTTTCTCGCAATTTTGTGAGCAAGGAAAAGATAGGTAAATAAAACGCGCAATGAAATCATAAGGAATCTCTCACACAAAACACATGAAAGGGCATTCAATCGTTCTCAAGGATTACACATAGAAAAACAAATTTTTGAATGAATACTAAAGTTCTTCGATCTCATGGCAACAAACGTGCAAGGAACAACCAGTGCTGATGAAAACTGAAAAGTTTACTTTAGTACTCCTGGGTTAGTAAACTGTTAATAATGATTAATAATAGCAATCACTTTATTTACAGTTGGATAAAGTCGTATACCAACTAACTTAAACTAATTTACAGCAAAACTATTTACAAATTTCACAATTGCAACCCTCCCCAGCCCAATTTTTTATGTTTTGCCAAAAACAGAGACTGTATTGCTGCTCTTAATCACATCAGGTGTACCGTTCCAAAGTATGCTACTCCTGAACGCTATCGAATTTGTACCGAAAGAAGCAGTCGATGTCTAGGGAAGTGTGAGAATATCTTTAGTTCTCAGGTTGTAATTAATTTCTTTCCTTGTGAATAAATCCCATAAGAAAGAAGGGTTTTCATGATTGAGTGATTTATAAACTTCAATCATGAGTTTCTGCAGGTTCTGAACATAAACGGATTTTTCATTGTTTCTAACGAGCAGTTCATCAAATGAAGCATTATAATCTTTTAATAAGATGCGAAGTGCTCGTTTATGAACCCTATTAATTTCTTTACTGGCATTTCTTCCACAAAACATCCAAATAATAGGGCTATACCTAAAGTTTGACATGACAAAAGAATTAGAAAGTTCTTTGTAAGAAATCTCTTTACGATTTGATCAAGAGTTTAAGACGTGTTTTAGGCATTGGGAATAGGACGGATTTTCGTATGTCAAATGTACCTATGTCCACAGTACTTATCAGAACATCAGACAAAACACAAGAATACTTCGTTCTTTTGCTATCCGGCAGAGTCTCTTTTAATAATCCTTTCAGAATGCTTTATTTCACTTTGCACATACTTTGAAATGAATAAATTACCAATTTTTCTCTGCATAATTTCATTCTGACATCTAGTCAATGGTAATCCATGACCGTCTTCCTTTCAACTGCTTAGAGAGGCTGCATGTTTTCAACACAGCTTATTTTTATNTTTAATAATCCTTTCAGAATGCTTTATTTCACTTTGCACATACTTTGAAATGAATAAATTACCAATTTTTCTCTGCATAATTTCATTCTGACATCTAGTCAATGGTAATCCATGACCGTCTTCCTTTCAACTGCTTAGAGAGGCTGCATGTTTTCAACACAGCTTATTTTTATTTGCATCCGATTAGTTGGAAGAAGATAACTATTTGATAACATCATTTTACGGTATGTCTTTCACCTTCTTTGTAGGTAAACAAAGTGAAATTGCAGTGCAGAGCAGCATTGATAACGACTGTTTATGACAAAGCATTATCCGTCAGCTCTACAACTCTGTCTACATTTTCTACAGGCCAAGTATGTTATTACTTTTTATTTTGGGGCAATCCAGAAAGGATAATTCTTGGGCAAGTGTGTCAAGAGTAGCCTTAGACTTATGACATGGATTCCCTTGTTGCCACCGCCGCTTCCAGATTTCTGGAACGTAAATTTTGCTGCCATTTTTGAGAGACGCATGTCACACATTATTTGATCGGAAGATTAAGCAATTAATTGGGCGGCCGTTGCAAACTTTCGCTCTTTGCTTCGTAGACCGTTTCTTTACTCGGATAATTCGTCTACTCGTGGCATAGGCCAAATCATACCGGGTGTCCCAAAAAAAGTACTCCTGTTTAAAATATCACCAAAAATTGATCATCAAACCTTTCATAAATTTTCTTTTTGAATTGATTTATCAAAGACTCAAAAATATTCACAGATGATAAAATGTCTGCTTTTGGTGTAGCAAGGTAGAAAAATTACACGTTGTAAACCTTATTTTGATCCATAGTTTTTAAGCAAAATACTCAATCTTGCCTAAGAGTCAAATTTTTCAGATTTCTTATCATCATTGAAGTCTCCAATTATAGTGTGCATCAATTTCTGTCATTTGTGACCAAACCAAAAGTTTTACATCAGTGCTTTTTTGTAGTAGGATTCAAAACCAGGCAGCCCTAAAAAGAGCTAAATTTGCTATTTTTAAACTAATTACAAGATCAGCGATGTCTTGGAAAATAATTTGGTCCTTGATCTACTTGACGAAACAAGGAAGTTGAAGATCGGCCATGTAATCAAATCTTGGTGAATTTTCAAACGGGAGTACTTTTTTGGGACACCTGGTAGATCGAAGTGAATACTTCATTGAATAGGATTGATCTTGAAGCATTTACAAGGTTTTGATCAGGACTTTCGTTTTGTAAATGTAAGTGGTCTAGACCTACTTCAAATGTTCGCACAAAAAGTTGAAAACCTCGATGGAATTCCACACCTTTTCTGCCTTTATATTGAAAATTAGCGATGAGCTGGAGAAGACAGGCCCGAGGAGAATAAACGCTGTATCATCATGATTTAGATCAGGTAAATTCTCAAATCTGCTGCTAGGACTTGGCTCTGCCACAAAGCATTTTACAAACTGTTTGGTGGACTAGATGGAGCCTGTCAGGCCTCAAAAGTTTTTAACTGACCCGGTATCGGTCAATTCAATTCAATTCAATTTTATTTGTAAAATACGAGCTAATATAGAAATAGAAACTTCTAAAATATTCGTATTCTACGCGACCCAAGAAAAGCAGAGCTTATCTAGCTTTGGCCGCAAAATAGAGTTTTAAAAGACTACAATATGTTCTACTACAAAACAACTACAATTTTTTTTAACTATAAGATCAATAAGGAATAGCTAATTGAAATACATATGAATCAACTGTATAGTATAACTATTATCACTTTTTTGTCTTCTTCACTTTTTATCATTTAACCAAGCTGAATGGCAAGCATCAACGAAGAGCCAATTTGTTTATTCCTGTCCGTTCTATGTTTTGTTCATGACAATTCACACGACAATGTTACATGAAATTCTCTTTTCAGGTAATAAATTTCATGTCAACTGACACAGACCGCATCATAAACTTTTGCAACAGTTTCCATCAATTTTGGAGCTTACCTTTTCAAATTGCCGTTGCCTTATACCTTCTTTATCAACAGGTAAGCCATTTGGTTTTCCAAGTTATTTAGACTGCTTTTACACAATACCGATAAAATTTTTCCACCGGTGGAACCTTTGGTTGTCGACAGTAGCATAATTTTTTGCAGAATTCATTTTCGGACAATGACAAGCGTCATTTAAAATTAATCAAGGCGATACATCCAACAAATATTTCTTTGAAGCATTGGAGGCGTGTGTTAGGTAAAGAAAATTTAAATACAACACTTGACGTAGCGATACAAAAAATTCAGCCTGCAGAATGTGTCAGAATGATAACAGTAGAAACTTCTACCAAGAGAATTGTAACCTTTGCTATTTTGCAAATACACCCTCATTTAAATGTCCAGAAGAGAACTAGGATGTTCGCTGGGGTCCCGGTGATTGAGAAAAACAGTAAAAAATCTTCTGGAGCCCCAGTGCCGTACCCATGACAGAACAACTTTTTGCGAGGAAATACTGCTGGGTGAGGATCGTTTCACAAATTTCGCCCCGGAGGTTGCACAATCTGCAGCTTTGGTTTTACTTGTGAGGCGTTTGTACCGGGGAGCTTTGCATCTTATTTGGGGACGATTTTTTATTTCATTTTTTTCACTGGGGGTGATGGACAAACACGGACAGAACTATCTGAATTGAGAGAAAATTTTGCGCTTTCATTCTACGCTGTGGCAAATGCGTGATAGAAGTAGGTAAAGATTTCATACCGAAGAAGAAAACAGAGATAATCGTCTAAATTCTTGAAATTTAGACCTATTTGCGAAGAACTGCTTTATGATTGTATTGATAAATAAAGAATGTGACGGAAGTCATTTTTCAGGACTTGACCAGCAAATTTTGACACAAGATGACAATTCGGTTCCAAATTCAATGAGACATGTTCCAATTTTGATAAATAGTTGATACTTCCTTAATCTTTAAAAAGATCGGTGTAAAATTCTATTACTGTTTTCTTTGAATTAAATGGCTTGGAAGGAACTTAGGGGTTTTTGCTGTAAATCTGCTGTGGAAATTTATTGATATCTTGATTAGTTTCAAAATGGCGGCATTTATTAAATTTGAAGCTATGACGTCATCAAATTCCTAAATCCTAAACCAGAAAAGCTACATACTTCTGCTTGCCGCCATATGGTAGACCTTCATAAACTATGTTTTTCTTGAAGTTTGTATAATTTCTCCTCTATTGGTTTAGGATTTAAAATGATCCATGAATTGTTTCAAAAATAATTGAATGGCTACCATTTTTGAAAAAAAAAAACAAGATATCAAAAATTTCCATTGCAGATTTACAGCAAAGTACCATAAGGTTCCTGTTAAGCCACTCAATTCAAAGAAAAATGTCACAGAAGTTTACACCCACCTTTTTGAAGATTTGAGCCCTATCAATTGGGTTGAAAGCAGATTAGGTAGGGGGAGTGGGCCAATCTAAGTATAGCCTCTTTATTTTATTTTATTTTAAAATTGTCTATTTTTATTTTATTTTAGAATTGTTTACCCAGGGTTACAAGTCAGTTTAAGTAACTGTTTTACAATGTACCCTGCAACTAAAAATAAGGCTAACCTAATTACAATGAAAACTAACCTAATTACAATATTCAACTAAACCTACAAATGTACAATATATATATTCATCAGAAACTTAAATGGAAAATAGAAATAAAAATGTAAAACCAGCTTTCCCTTGAATCTAATCAATTATGAGCTTTTGAGCTTGGTTTTAAATGACTGGATGGAAGGGGCTAATTTAATATCAGAATGGAGTTTGTTCCATGTATCAGCTCCGCGGAAAGCAAATGACTTTTGGCCATAAGCTGTTCTCATTCGAGGTATGGCTAGATCCAACCTAGTGTTGCATAACACCCGATTGTGAACATCAGATAGTCGGGAGAAAATCTGACGAAGGCNATCAATTATGAGCTTTTGAGCTTGGTTTTAAATGACTGGATGGAAGGGGCTAATTTAATATCAGAATGGAGTTTGTTCCATGTATCAGCTCCGCGGAAAGCAAATGACTTTTGGCCATAAGCTGTTCTCATTCGAGGTATGGCTAGATCCAACCTAGTGTTGCATAACACCCGATTGTGAACATCAGATAGTCGGGAGAAAATCTGACGAAGGCTGTCGGGTGCAAGTCCATTTAGGGACTTATAGACTATGGTAGATGTTTCTCTGTTGACTAGCCTGTCAACTGAAAGCCATCCTAATCTTTGCAACAAAGGAGCAGCCGATGAATCCAAAGGGCTGCTCGTGACAATTCTTGCAGCTCTGTTCTGCAATTTTTGCAAGGTATTCAGCTGGGTATTGCCACAGCATCCCCACATTGAGCAACAATAGCTCAATAGCTCTTGTATTTCAGGTTTTCAATAGATGAAAACAATAGAAGCAAAAGCGGCGCAGATCTTTTTTTGTTATATTTTTATGGTCGCACTATGTCTCTGTTCATTTACTTTAATGTTGCAATCGTGCGATAACTAAATGAGTTTAAATTCTTTTATCAACTAGGTTGGGATTGCTTTCCTGACTGGGTTGGGATTTGCTATTTTGTTGATCCCAATCAATCGCTGCATCGCAATTAAGATCATGGAACTAAGCAAGAGGATGATGGAACAGAAGGATCAGAGAGTAAAGGTATCCTTAGTAGAGCATTTAGCAATTCTACCAAAGAGCATGAGCGATAGGACACCAAGTGTGTATCAGTGTGAAATTTTCTTCAATAGCGAGCCACCTTAACCCAATTGTTTTTTGTGTGTTTTGAACTTATTATTGCTTGGTAGTAAGCCACCTTATCGCTGCTTCATAATTTCGAAATTTTCAGTAGTGAGCCAGCTTGAGTGCAGATCTATCTTGAGCTTAAACCTCCAGAGATCTTTGGAGGTTTATTTGGTGATAGCGATTGCTAGGACTCAACGTAATAAGTTTAGCTTTGAACGACTCTCCCAGCCTTGCAGGTTCCCCATATGACGATATATGAAGATTATAAATTGTCATCTTTTGAAGTAACCTTCCTCAATTATTTGCTGGAAACTGCCTCCAAAGCAGGTTTGTAGGTTTGTAGTGTTTTTGCGCACAATGGTAACATGAAATCTTGTGTTTATGAGACACTAACTAGAACAGAAAAAGACTTGAAGCAAATCTACTTATCAAATCAATATTCAAAAATGCAACCCCAGAGGGCTTCCACAAGTGTCACAGGCTGATGCGGTCAAAGGACTAGGAAGAGAGAAAGATCAAACTATGTCCTAATATTTTGTAAAACTTCGACACTGTTCAATCGTACCTTTGGTATGAAAATGTATAGAAACGGATCCAGACTCTTTTGTAGAATATATAGCTACAAGGGCAATTGCTGCGAAAGAGTATACCGGGTGTCCCAAAATGATGTTTGATTATTGTTGTTTGATTGCTTACATGTCCATAACCAATGAACCAATTTTCAAAAACTTTATTTTATTGGACTAAATTGTATTTGAAGATGTTGGTTGTGGTCTCACAATGATGTTTTCATGTCGAAAAGAAGATTGATAAACCTGCTCAAATTCAAGCCTTAGATGGCATGGGAAAGAAAAGGCCTATTTTTCCAGTCAACATTTCAGATGTGATACAAAAGGCTGAACTCGTATTCGTATTCTGTGAATTCAGTATTAACTGAATTCGAAATCTCTGAACGACATATAACTTCAGCCTTTTCTGTCACATTTGCAATGTTGACTGGAAAATTAGGCCGTTTCTTTTTCATGCCATCTAAGGCTTGAATTTGAGCAGGTTTATTTATTTTCTTTTCGACATGAAAACATCCGTGAAAACCACAACCAACATCCTTGAATACAATTTAGCCTTTTGGCAATCGGATGAAACAAAGTTTTTGAAAATCGGTTCATTGGTTATGGACATATAAGCAATCAAATGATAATGCATCATTTTGAGACACCCGGTAGAATAGTGCTTGTTCAAGTAGAGCATCCTTATAGCCTATTCTTATAGCAAAGTGACCTTTTGCGTAACAACAGCAAGGGATTTACTTCCATATGTACACAAACGGGAAGCCCATAAGACTGAGTTTCAAACCTCCAGAGTCCCTGAACATGGGTCCTAAGATATTGCCATTAGGCTATAAATGTCTGGCTTTTTAAATTGTAAACAATTAGATATTCAGTGTTTGGTTTATACCTAGATTGTAAATATTCGTTTTACACTGTAATTCTGTCCGTGGTAACATTATTCTTGTCCCAACTGTTTCTTCTCTGCCGAGAGAGTTTAGACAAAATTTAGAGGGGACAGTCAGA
Organism: Aurelia aurita complex sp. Pacific; assembly: GCA_004194395.1. Classification (NCBI taxonomy): domain Eukaryota; kingdom Metazoa; phylum Cnidaria; class Scyphozoa; order Semaeostomeae; family Ulmaridae; genus Aurelia; species Aurelia aurita complex sp. Pacific. Next base: position 111,477 of record REGL01000877.1, on the reverse strand, counting down.
GGTAAAAATGTTCGCAGTGCTGCAATATTGAATTGTGAAAGATAATTAATGTTGCTTTATTTAAAGGATTTTATCGGGGAAATAAAGGATTCTTGTGAACAATATTTACCCATATTGACTTTGAATAGCTGATAAGTCAAATTTTTAGAACTAACATTAAGTTCCATATTTTTGTCCATTGCAGTTGATCAGCGAGATTCTCTTTGGTGTACGTTTTATCAAATTCTGTGCATGGGAGGAAAACTTTATTAGAAAGATAGAATCTCACAGGTAATCGACTACTTTCAGTTTGTAAATGTCCTTTTATTTTCGCTAAAGAATATGCAAAATGAACTCTGGAATTCCTTCTGTGCTGTCTTCTAGCATTAACGAAAGCAGTGAAATAAGATATAGAATCACTACGTAGTCCTTGTTTGCAATCGCAACAACAAACAAAGCTACAACAACAACAGAAACAACAACAAACAGCAACAACTACAACATTAAAATATTTATTTTTATTGATCTGAACTGTTTGCTCAAACTACTTTGAACATCCATCAGTCTATAAATAGCCATAACTACGACTATGTAATCAATCTAAATAAGATATGGAAAAGTTAAACTCTTAAGCTATCTCCAAGACATTTATTGTTGACAATAAGAACTCTGACAATTGAAGGTTGTAATTGTTTGTGTTTATATTGGATTTTTGAAGAAGAAAGAATGTTTGCTGCCCCGCCCCAGAAGGTAAAGAGAAAGATAAACACAAGAAAGAGACAAAGTGATTTATATTCCTTATTTCATATCTATTTATTTCATCCATGTGCTCCCTAAATTTATCCTACAACCCGTGGCTAAATTAGACATTCTGCCCAGGGTTTCCGAACCATCCATATTAACTATTCACTTTTACACTCATGACTCGAATGACTCACCAGTGTGTAGGGAAAACATGAAATTGTTTCTTTTCAATGATTTGACAGTTCTTTTGAACAATTTTGTGCTAGGACATTTTGCGTTATTGTTACCAAAATATCACTGAACCATTTCACATTTTCAGAGGCCCTTTACATGAGATCCGACATGAAACTCATGCTAGCATGAGCTTCATGCCGGCACGAGTTTTCATATCAGGTGCTGGTCTGAGCTACTGTTGTGACTGTTGTGTTTACATGATGTCGGGGCGACATGAAACTTTCATTGTCGCTTTTTCATGCCGGCGTGGAAATGGGATGAAAATTTCATGTAAACACAATTTTCTCATATGGGGTCGATATGAAAACCAAATCGCCTTTGCTGCACATTTGGAATTTTCATGTCGGGTCTCATGCTGACATGAGTTCATGCCGGCACGAGTTTCATGTCGCCTCTCATGTAAACAGAGTGCATTTTCAAGGCGGTATGAGTTCATGCCGGCATGAGTTTCATGTCGGGTCTCCATGTTAGACTTTATTTTCATTGGGTTCTTGACTCGAAATGTTTGCTTTTTCAGGAAGGGTGAACTTGCAAGTTTGAAAGGTCGCAAGTACTTAGATGCTTTGTGCGTTTATTTCTGGGCGACGACTCCTGTTCTCATTTCCATTTTGACCTTCACTACGTATGTGCTGCTGGGACATCAACTAACTGCTGCAAAGGTTTGTAAAATGCTCCGTCTGCATCGCATTGCATCTCATATTTTAGTTTTCTATCCTTGATGTTTAGTGTATAGAGTTTCCTAAAAAGCTTGCTCAACCTTTCATGAAAATGTTGAAAAATAGTGTTAGAATGAACAGGCTTCATGAAAAGTCAACCCTATCTAGAATCTTGAATTGATATTAGATACTACCTGGTGTCCCAAATCAGTATACAGATTTAGTTGACTTCAGCGCTGTGAATTTAGCTTTAATCAATGGCTAACCACTCTCAAAATGTTCCTCGATAGTTAGCTTGAACATAGATACCTCGTTTGTTGGCATTGGTGCTTTGATAGCAGACATATTAATCTTGAAAACTCAAATTTGAATCCACTTGCAAACCAGAGCTTTGGCCTTTTGGCCTAAACAAATTTTTGAGGTACAGCGAAATTAAGAACTGAAATTAATGCAAAATTAAGAAACTGCCCAATGGGTGACTAGGAGGTGACTTCTGGACTACAAAGTAACTCAAGATCTAATATTGCTCAAATTTAATCCAGGCTATCGTCGATTTATGCGCTGTGACTTAAGAATTTATTACGGCCAAAAGGCTAAAGCTCTGGTTTGCAGGAAGAGGAAAACTCGAGCTTTTAAGATTAACATGTCTGTTCTCAAAGCACAAATACCAACAAACGAGGTACCTGTCTTCAAGTTAACTATGGAGGAACATTTTTAGAGTGATAAGACATTGATTCGCTGGAGTCGCTGGAGTCAACCAAATCCGTATACATATTTTTGGGACACCCGGTAGACTTTTACAAATCTACTGAAATTTTACTAAGCTAGAAGCTTTTAAAGATCAGGTATGCGCCAAAGGTGAAACCAGAGACTCCTAAATGAATTGACCTTGTATAGCTATTATACAAAAGAGCCCGGATCGAGCGATATTTTTATACATATTTATACAGTAAGTTCGATTAAGTGGCATTGGAACCTCTATTATTGTTGTACATGTTCGAAAATTCTACAAAACGTATCAAAATATCGTTCAATTCAAATTCTTTTCAAAATAGCTAAAAGTTATATTGTTATGCATGAAAGCTCCAAAATTGAGATATCAGAGCGAACTAAATAGGACTGTAAGGGTAACACAATTCCTGTAACCATAGTCAAAATTTGGTTCAGAATGCAAGTATCCAAAAAACATTAAATGAAAAAGTCAACACAATTCCTCAAAGCATCCACACGGTTGTTGAACTGATGATCGAAAAATTGCGATAATTGAAAATCCTTTTAAAATCCTATTTATTTTGGTTTGACATAAACGAGAAACAAAACAAACAATAACATCATGCGACATTCACTATAACTACTATCGAAAAGCCTTTGGTTTCAGCTTGAGTGCAAACTGGAACTTCAAAGACTTGTATCTCTGTAACTATTATTTTGCGGATTTGCAAAAGACTCAAGAAAGAGGTGTCGTATCATGTAGCCCGCTCGTTATATCGTCGACTATTTTTTTGGGACACTGTGCTTTTTGAATACATGCTTTTATGATTTCTTTGTTGTTGCAATTTTCATCGGTCTACTCAATTGGCCGTCGGCAAACAGATGGCACATGTAAATCAGGAGCAACGTTTTGAGTTGTGTAAATAGAAACACGTTTACAAAGTTGCTTCCGTACAATTCAAGAAATTCAGATAAGATAAATTTAATTCAGGCTACGGACAGGTGGCATCTTCAGCAAAAATGTTGAACATTCTGAACTACCGGGTGTCCCAAGAAAGTGTACGGATTTGGTTGGCACCAGCTATGCGAATTTAGCTTTAATCAATGACTAATCACTCTCAAAATTGTCCTCGATAATTAACTTGAACATAGGTACCTCATTTGCTGGTATTGGTGCTTTGATAGCAGATATATTAATCTTGAAAACTCAATTTTGAAGCCACCTGCAAACCAGAGCTTTGGCCTTTTGGCCTAAACAAATTTTTGAGGCACAGCGAATAAACCAATGATAGCCTTAATGAAATTTGAACAATATTAAATCTGATCATATTCTGTTTGCCAGAAGTCACTACCCAGTCACCGTTCGACACCTTCTTAATTTGCCTTTAATCTCAGGTTTTTAATTTCGATGTTCTTAAAGGACAAGTCCGAGGTTGGTATGATTGATAATAAAATACAAGATAATACTGCTATGAATGATGTATGACACTTTTTCCACAGTTTTTCGCCTTCTCATTGTGAAATTACGTATTCAAATAAGCAATTGATGCAAAGTGACGTCATATCGCACAAACGAAAATGAGGCTGTGCGATTGTTTTTCGCCTTTGTTGCTGCTAGCCTCTTTATCATGTACTCATGTATTAAGAATTGTACGAGAACACGATAAAGCGGCGTGCTACGATAAAGAGGCGAAAAAACAATCACACAGCCTCGTTTTCATTTGTGCGATATGACGTCACTTCGCTCAAATTGCTTATTTGAATACGTAATTTCACAACGAGAAGGTGAAAAATAGTGGAAAAAAGTGTCATACATCATTCATAGCAGTACTATCTTGTATTTTATCATCAATCATACCAACCCCGTACTTGTCCTTTAAATTTGCATATGCCAAAAGACCAAAGCTATGGTTTGCAGATGGGAACAAATGTGAGCTTTCAAGATTAATATTTCTTCTCTCACAGTGCGAATACCAACAAACAAGATATCTAGGCTGAAGTTAACGACTGAGGAACATTTGAGAGTAATTAGCCATTGATTAAAGCTAAATGCACATTGCTGGACCCAACCAAATCTGTCTACTTTTTGGGACATCCGATATATAAGTGACATGAATTTGGTTTTGGTCTATGTAATAAAAACTGGACTCATCTTTTGTATCATTGGATATATCTCTTCACTTATCAAATTGTTGATCAATAAAACAATTCTCTCTAGTTCTGTATTTAATGCATCCCCATTTACTTGGTTCTTTTGCAGTCGTTTGGCATCTTCTCCGAAATCATTGTATGCACCTATCTTAATTCCTAGTTTAGGCCTGCTTCGAATTGTTACAAAAATTGAATTGAATTTCTTTATTTTCACCTACAAAGTCATTGCTGTAGCTACGGCGCTTTATTCTTAGGGATAACAATTTTTCTCTTTTATTTCCCATAGGTGTTCACCAGTATTGCACTTTTCAGTATTCTGATTGCGCCATTGAATGCATTCCCTTGGGTTATAAATGGCCTGATGGAAGCTTGGGTCTCCATAAAGAGAATTGAAAAGTTTATGACCTTGCAAGAATTGAACAGTGAAGATTATTACGCAAGGATTCCTGAAGGTATCATTAAATGTAAAGCATCAACTAGACTTATTATATACCTACATCTTAGTGTCACTCTTTGAGTTGGATAGTGAAAATGAAAAATTCAGATCAAAATATTGAACGAATACAAGGAACCACGTTGGGAGCAACAGGCTGGTCTCGATTATTTGGGATTCAAGTGCCCATTCTTAAATGCAACACACATTTCTGATAATATATTTCAAATAAAGTATTGCAATCATCTTAAATAGAGAACTCCAAAGATGACCAGGTGCAGGAAAAAGACTTTTCAGATGCCGTAAAATGATAGGAAATTTACATGGACGAAAATCCATCTTTGTGAGAGTTTTTTTTATCATTATCAAAAAATGCATCTCATAGAAATGAATTTGTCTTTTTCTTTTCTTAAATCACCTCAAGTGCTTCTAGGCCTGAAATATTTGGACAAAAATATGTTTCGTAATTTTTACTGTAAAAAAGGTGTTGATTTACCCTTGCAGCATGCTGCATTTGAAATTGGCCATACTTACTAAAATATCAATTAAATGATAAATACATTCATTAAGGTACAAAAACTGCATTTTAGAAAGAAGAAAGTTTGTACTTTCAGACAGTATACATTGCGTCTTCTCAAATTTCATCAATTTTTTAACACTTGCAACTATAGTTGGGTTGCTTTTTATCTGAAACACCTTTTTGATTACTCTATTTAACTTTGTTCATTTACTTTAAATACCCATTGTCAACCATAATCCTTTGTGCGCCGAATGAAGGCAAGGCAAAAGGGTCTAGGCCAGAAACGAATTTCAGATAATCGGGTTTATTCCTGAACAAGGTCATGGGTAGGAGTGAAAATTCATCGAAGTTGTTGAAATTTGTAGGTATTTCGCTGATATTTCTCTTAAAAGTAATTTGAGACGGACTATAGTCTTGTAGTTTAGTCATAGCCCTTTGCTCCTCGGGGTATCGTCCCAGCAGTATTGTATAGTATTTTGTAGGTAGTGTAAGTAATATACCGGTAGATTGTAATTTTTTAGTGGATATAACAAACAACATTATAGGTGTAAAAGCTAAGGAGACAAAAGCGTGCTGGATGTTAGTTGAAATATTTTTAGTTAATTTCAAATTAGGTGATCTTTTATTTTCCATTGCAGACGAATCAGAGGAGAATATTATTGAAATTGACAATGGTAGTTTCAGATGGAAGGGATGGCAACCTCCAAAAGAAGCCAGGAAAGACGACGATAAGACAAAGAGACCAACTTCAGAGTATGACGTTATCGAGCAGCCATTTCTTCTTGAAGATATCAATCTACAGATAAGAC
>REGL01000877.1:91795-102635 GCA_004194395.1 Aurelia aurita complex sp. Pacific | reverse complement strand
GGTAAATGGTTCGATATGATAACAATCGGGGGTTGGCACAATCGTGGGGGGGGGCTGGAAAAATGTATTTATTGTATTTATTGTATGGTTGTATTTATTGTCAATGGAATTATTCAAAAATTATGTTCACTATCATTTCAAGTTTTCAACAATCAATAAGGGTGGAAAGTTATTCAAAAATTAGGACAAGGGGGGACTAGTATTCGGTACTCAAGAGTATTTAAAAAAATCTGAATCGAACGATATTTTTATAAATTTTGAAGAATTGTTGAATGTGTACAATAGTGATAGAAGTTCTAACGTGACACAATCAGACTTCTCGTACCGGGTGACCCAGAAAAAAGCGACCCAACGCAATCTGCTTTAGAAGAAAAAGTACAGGGCTAATTGAAATGCTTCAAACGTTGTTCTTTCGCTAAAAGACTGCTTACATTACAAGTATTTTTTGGAATTTTTTTGGCACTGTAAATGTTCCGAATTAAAGATTTGGAGAAAACGGGCCAGCTTGAAATCCACAAAAAGTTGTCAAAAACAGGGGATCGATTTAAAGCCATTTAAGAACTTCAAAACACTGAGGAGGTTGTTTCATTTCAACCTGGGAATAGGAAACTGAGTTGAAAGTTTCCAGAACAAGGTTATGGTCCTATGTACCGGAGCATTTGGAGCTGAAAATAAATATTCTTTTTAAATTTGTGGAATTTCAAAGGAATTTAATTATCCACGCAAATCGAAATATTCAAGAATTGCTTACAGAAAAGCAGAAGTATCTTTGTCTCTTGAGACAAGAATATTTTAGATATCTAGGGAATATAAACTTGCTATGACAACATTCGACTGAGATTCCTATTCCAAGGCTGAAATGAAACATGCTGCTCGTTGTTTAGAAGATCTGAAAATGCTGCAAATCGATCCCCTGTTTTTGACGACTTTTTGAAGATTTCGAGTATGCCCTTTTTCTCATAATCCTTAATTCGGGAAATCTACTTTGTTGAAAAATACTCATAACGTAGGCTAGTCTTTTAGCGACAGAACAACATTTGAAGCATTTCAATCAGCCACTTTCTTTATTTTCTATAACAGATTGCGTTGGGTCACTTTTTTGGGTCACCCGGTATAAAAATGTATGAGATATCGCTCAATCCAGACTCTTTTGTTTGTTTGTTTGATACCTAGAAGCTCTATGGCAGCAATACTTTGCAACTGGTATTTACCGTGGTAAATATTTATTTACCGTGGTAAAGAGCTATTGCTATTGTTTTTTAAGTGACAATTTCCTTGGGAAACATTGCCTCACTGATCAAATGAGTACTCAACGCTTCTTGATTTGTTTCTCACTTTCTGGTCCCATGAATTTGATACAATGTTTTCGACCTCTATAGACGAGCTTCTTGACCTTACTGATGAGATTTTGTTGAGAAAAGAGCTTCATCGCGCTTGAAACATAGATAGGTTCACGGTGAATATTACGAAAGGCTGACATCGCCATGAGATTTTAGAGCTAGCTTATCATACGACGTGATACAATATGTACACATAATTAAGAAAGTTTACTCTCGTGCATTTTTGGCCTTTTTGCTTGTAAAACGCACATTTTTTCGGAAAGGAATGTTATTCTTTATTGTGATTCTTTCCCAAACATTTGCCAATGAGGTTTCTATTTCTTAGTGAAGCTGAAGGTGAAGTTGCGTTAGAGAAGATCTTTTTTTTATAAATTCCATTTAAAAATATACATGAAAAATTACTACCTACATTACTTGACCTACTTTACAACACTACGATTACGATACCAAGAGGAGCAAAATACTATGTCAACCCTGAGGCCTTAAAAAGGCATAGAAAAAGTTCTAATCGATCTTTTATCAATAATAGATCGATCTAATCTAATCGAGTCTGCGACCCCTTGTCATGACGCTCAAGTGATGGTCTCTACCTGTGGTCGAACCCCGGGGGGTGTACTTGACTTTCAATTGTACGGGGGTGTGCACTCCAAAGAGAAAATTTTTCATCCGGCTTTAGAAATTTTCCCTCGAAATGATAGCCGGCTTTAGCAAAAATTGGCGAAAAGCATACCCTAAACGTAAAAATTTGTCAAAAAACAATGAAATAAAACTTTTGACAATCGGCTTTAGAAAAACTGCCTTCTTTTGATACCCGGCATTAGAAAAAAGAGGCGAAATCGGTACCCGGAAAGGAGTGCACATCCCGTCAGCAAAATATACTAAGTAGCCCCCCCCCCGGGGGTCGAACCCTGTCCGCCTGACTGTCCTGGCTACAAAGTTAGAGGATTACACCACTGCGCCACACACACCTTCGCACTTTCGAAATGATTTGAAAGCTTGCAAGGTTTCTCAGCACTTTTGTTTTGCGTTTCCCTACGCGTTACCCTACGAATTACCCCAACATATCCTAAGGACCTCTGCATATTTTCAGGTAAGCTAAAAGTTCCAGTCTTGTATTTCAGGGAGATTTCATTGGTGTGATTGGAAAAATAGGTTGTGGAAAAAGCTCTCTTTTTGCTGCAATAACCGCTGAAATGGAGCGACTGGAAGGCCAGGTATGTCAAAAGCATGCTTCAACTATTTGGCAGTTTCTTTGGGGCCTTCTTACATAACAATGACGTTGGAACCCTTTGCTTGAGCAAGAAACTTTTTGTTTTATTCAACACTACTTACAAAATGCTACTAGAACGATACCTCAGGGAGCAAAGGGCTGTATCTATACCCCGAAGCCATTACATAGAGATAAAAAATTTACTTAAACTACCGGGTGTATCAGAAAAGCGGGCCACTTTCAAAATGCCTCTGCGATGGAAGTTTAAACGCCAGGAACTCATGCAATAAGTTTTTGCAATCTTTTTGAGTTGTTTTAAAAGCTGACATCCCCATAACTCAATTTGGTGCGCTCAACGGCACAATGTTGCCAGTAGTAATTCAGATTTCTGGAAGAGGCAAAGACAGAGGATTATCTTGCGGAGAAAAACGACTAAAGGAAAGGTAATGATGATCTGAGCGCTAAGGTTAATGATATTTTACTTCATTCCTTTCTAATGTGCACAACAACCGTTAATGATTTTGCAAAAGATTCCATTACTTGGTCATCATTAGTTGTGTATGCTCTGCATCGGTCTCTCATTGTGTCAACGGTTCTCATACTTCTTTGTGTCACCACATTGCATTCTCTCGTTGTGGCATCTTAACCTCGTCTTTGTTGTATAGCGGAAGATTTGTTGGGACATCTCAGATTTTTGGGATGGAAACCGAAAGAGAAACATAATTACAAGCATGAAACTAACCTTTCCGTACCGAGGAAGATTATCAATTCCAAAATTGGGAGAGTGATGCCTATTTTTTCAAACATGGTCAAACATTGGCGTTTTCAGGGGCTAAGATTTGCTATGACAAGCGCTCAAATCATTGTTTTGAGGTAAGAAATAAATATTTCTAGCCTTTTAAAATATAGTTTTGAAGAATCAAACAAAAATAACCAAAACATTTATTTTATGGGAATTTTAAAGAATTGAGACGCATCAGAAAATTGGGACCGCCAGTCATCGACCGGTCAACAAAGTTAGGTAGCTTTGAGCAAAAATCTTTATTTTGGCAAACATAGGTAAAGGGAATATATCTAAATTTATGTTAAAGCTTATGGATTACGTAATCGATGCCGTAAGCTTGAAAGGTTAAAGTCGTCATCACAGAGGCATTTTTCAAGTGGCCCGCTGCTGATACACTCAGTATATCCCTGAAACAACACATGACACGAACAAGAACGATTTAATACCCAAGTCTAGTCTGTTTAACATTGGGTCAATGAAATTTGATCAAGATATTGATAAAGCAAAAAACGTCCCCAGCTTTTGCTTCTTATCCTTGGCAACACCTCAATAACTTGATTTCTAAATGTTGCACCAATTCACAGTATATCTGTACGTATTCCTGGTTCTATAGTGTATTCAGGGTCTTCTTGACCCGATTCCACCCAGGCTCTTTGGGTCAGAGCTGTGCGCAGGGGGGGGGGGGCAAAAATATCTCCTTAGTTGTCTCCAATAACCATAATTAGTATGCAATTGTAAGTTCATACAATAGTAGATACATCTACAAGGAGTCTAATCGTAGAATTTGGTGCTAATTGCCAACCTGCTTTGTTGCCAAGCAACAAAACAATCAGACAGAGTCACATATTGTCACATATTGGGTTCAGTACTGAAAGAACAAGTGCTAGTTATTCCAGATGTCAAAGGATGAAACTTCAATACACTATTTAAAAGTGAAGAAAATATGATTCCCCATCAATTTGTATTAAAATTTATATCGAAGCTCTGTCCTTATTTGTTAGAAATATGACGTCATCAATTCCAATGACGTCATGGAATCTATTGCTGATGTCGGCAAATATAGTTAATGAGTTAATGTATGTATCAAATGAAAGTACTTCGGAAGGGCATAGTGCCAAGCAGCCAAGCATGACTTATTCAAAGTTAAAAGAAATTATGATTGTTTTTTGTGATTGACTTAGATTATCACATATCTGGAAAGCCTAAAATGTAACTGCCGATCAACAATAGGAAAAGTCATGGATGTTTCAGCTCTTTATCCTCTTTACTCTCTATTTTATTGCAAAAAGTTTGGTTCTCCCTGGGTGGAATAAGGTTAAGAATAACTTCAGTGTTTTTCTTTATCCTTGCTCGGACCGGTTGATTTCAATATGTTTTACCCGAGGGGCAAATCACTCCAAAAATAGCGTACGAGATTTTGGGATTTTAAAATCTCTTGAATTTTTGAAGTATTTTTGGGATTTTTGAGTTTTTTTAAAGATTTCGTAAGATTTTAAAGATTTTAAAGATTTTGAAAGATTTTTGAGACTTCTGGCGATTTTCAAAGATTTTTTGAGATTTTGCAAGATTTTTGAGATTGTTTAGGCTTTCTCAAAGATTTTTAAAACCAGTAACTTCAAAAATTTGAAGATTTTGATACCGTACATTTGCTAGCTTTTTAAAATTATACCGAAATGTGTGCGATCAATCTCGCCGACCCTTCCTTTCCTCAATGTCCTTCATAAATCTTTGGAAACATGGCTGAAGAGTTGTATTTTCCATTGCGGAGTAAAAGTGGGGATTTCTCCCGTCCTTGGCTCAGCTATTGTTGACACGGAGAAAAAAGATAAAGTACTCTGAGTAGTGTAGCATGATACCGACCTTCAACCCTAAATTTCTATTCGCTTGCAAAGCGACATTTTCTCTTGTAAACAAAAGAATTTCCGTCCGCTCGGAACATTCCACTGATTGGAAAGTGGGATTTACGCAAGTCTGAGTTGAGTTATACAATGTTAACCTTGAAGGTTTATTTCTAAAGTTTACCCTCCTTACCAAATGCATTCATTGTTTCAAAGAAACCGCTTATAAAAAACTGTAGTAGACTCTTCCAAATCAATTAACACTATTTTAACCGGGGGGGGGGGCGTTTTTCGCCCCCCTATCGGATTTTTTTAATAGCTCCCAAACGATGTCACCTACAATGCTGAAACTCCTTCACTTTTCCTAGAATTTAGTTGGCAATCAGAAAATAGAAATTTCAATACCTATTGTTTGACCACGTGACCACCACATGCCCATATTTGGAGAGTGGTCACAAAGAAATTCTTAAAAACGGCTCTAATTTATTCCTTTGTTACTAAATCTCAAAAATATATATACCATTCGATTCGTCTCGATGAGTACTTTTCGTTTGATATATAAATTATTCATATTTGCTGACATCAGCAGTTTATTATTTCTATGACGCCACCAATCTTTATGACGTCATATTCCTAATGAATGAGTAATTTTTCATGCAAAACTGATGGAATTACCTCAAATATCGATGAAGGTACTTGATGTCACCATTAATATGCGAAATTAATGGTTTTAAATCATAATTATTGAGCTAACAACTTTGCATTGAATCAAATTTTCATTATTTAATTAGTTAATTTATTAGAAACCACAAATATCCGTACGAAACCATATGAAACTACAAATTAATGATATCAAGCAGGTATTTGGATGGTTTTTTGCGAATTTTATCTCGCTATTTGCTAATAATGGGCCCTTTTCTGCAAATAGCTCAATTTCCTCAAAATTTGCATTGTTTTTGGTTGCCTAGCAACCAATCACGTGACTATTGATTGATTGGTGCTATTTTTAGATTCTCCTTTATTTAATTATGACACAGTGCAAGTTTCATTGTCATAGCTGTTATACTTGCGGGGAAAAACAGGGGGGGGCGAAAAACGCCCCCCCCGGTAGAAAATCACTTTTTTTTACCCGGTTAAAATAGGGTCAAGAAACTCTACTTGAAGCAATCAATTCTTGTCATGACTTGCACAATGAATCTAACAGAAAGTACGCTACTAGCCCAAATATTACTAAAAAGTACAACTTTTATTCATAAACTGGTTCATTTTTGTAATTCTTGGTTCAAAAGGTGGTCCTCAGTGAATTACGATAAATTGTAATATTCAGTTTTATGAATGATTAAGAAACTCTGCAAGTAACTACTACTATAATTGTGCCAAAAACTTAAGAAACTCTGCCACAAATTTCAGCGACAAGTTCTCATGAAAAAATTGGTGAATCGGATTCATGTGATTCTGACAAATGCGACTTCTGTTCAGGTCAAAAGACAGTCTTCTATGCCTGCGAGGCTGGACTTTCTTCAAAACGTCCTCTCGAATTGAGAAAGAGAATGAACTTTCCATCAACGCTTTGTTGTAAATGCTCGAAACATGATATTCAAGAGACAGGTAGTCTGGGGTAAAAACTTCTTGTCTTGTTTGTAAATATTTCTAAAAAAGATTTTTAATTTTTGCCTGGTCATTTTCTCTACTGTGTTCGAAATGAGACAAAATAAAGAGAAAATGCCCAAAGCCCAAACTGACAGACCTATGAATTATAGGTGTTTTTTGACTGCAGATTCGGAATCTACATGCTTGATTTAGTACAAATAATGGGGAGATTTCAGCTAAAATGGTTTTGAAAATTAGTCAATTGTGACGTCATGTCATCTATGACGTCATGGAATACTTTTTCGAATTTCACAAAAATGAAAAAACTATACATCATTCGCAAGCTCTTCAAACGCTCTTTTCGACTATGCAAATCGGGTGAAAATCCCAAGTTAATATAACGCGTCAACAGTTATTGAAGTATTTACGGACATTAAGCCCTACCGTGACGTCATCGTTCACATGAATTCGAAACTTTTCAAAAATGGCGCATTATCTTAAATGTCTCAAATTAATCCTAATCGCCTATTCTAACAACAAAAAACTTGAGTTAGGCACTTGCTTGGATGGTTAGCCTATTTTCCCTGCCTATCACACCTCTAGACTTACGACTTTTTGTCCTTTGTTTCATACTCTGGTTTGTTTCCCTGCGTTCTTTGATTTGCTGATATCACTTGGTCAATAGGGACTCATAATATTAATCTTAAAAAGTGGGCCCTCTTTAGGCCCGCGTAGAGTGGCCAATGGTTCCGTATTCACCAATTCAATTGCTAGAGTTTAGTGTTCAACCGATAGGGAGGCGCTATTTAGATAGTTGTTGTTGTTGCATACAAAAATCGGTTGCTACGGCCTAGTGTTCTTGTAGCTGCGATGGATCTGTTTTGTTTCTACAGAGGAAGATTACTGCTTGAAAGGTATATATTTTGCAGTTAGTAGGCCAGGAAAACCTCATTCTTTGTACTAAAAGTTTGCTTTTCAATGCTTACCAGGTGATATCAGCAGATCAAAGAACGCAGGGAAACAAGGGATGACAATTCATAAGTCTATCACACCTCCCCAGCTCGCGAACGCGTGTGCGCATGTATTTTCTAGCCGACTCCCTGCCACGGTTGTTGTCTTGACGACGCAATCGAACACAGTGTGGACAAGGTCAGAGGTTAGAAAATGTTTTGCAGGATGTTTTTCGTGTTTCCTTCGATTTCATGGACACTCATAGTCACTTTGCAAGCGTTTGCCACCTTTTTTAAGTTTTCCTTACAATTTTTGATGATTTATCCAGAGAGATAAAGATTTTTAGGATTTTTGAAGATTTTTTGAGATTTTTTTCGAAGGTGTACGAGATTTTTGGAGTGATCTGCCCCTCGGTTTTACCAATTCATATTTTACGTCTACAAGTAAATCTGTTCCACGGGGAATATTTTATGCATATCACCGATTCCATGTCCCATATACATCTTCATTGGTTACACGGTGAATAAATTTAAAACCAACTTCGAACTCCATTTGTCAGTTTCTTGAGGACTTTCTTGCAATGAGTTCGGAAATCTTTGCTCTGAAACGCATACAAGAATGGGTTTAAACAGGAATTTAGAAATCCAAGCATCATGCCAAGCTGGAATATGTCTGAATTATATGACAGTTCTTTGCCTTCACCATATTGAAAAATGAGGAACATGATATTATCTGGGGTCCAACAGATAAAGAATGATACAGTTACAACGAGCATAATTCTCACAGTCTTTCGCTTCCTTTTGATCACTCTCAAACGTTGTACTTCATTGTCAAAACTGGCTTGCAACTCTCTGTCTAGTCTATCCAAGCAGACTTTCGTTCGATATGCATTGAGAATAAAGATTAACGCAGGCACAACATACAGAAATAATAATGTGTATGCAAATACAAGGGTGATGGTTGTTAGATTTTTCCAAAGGTATGAACAATGGTTGCCAACAGTTGCATTCGACCTGACGTAAACGATTCCAATGATATAAGGTAGTTGAATAATGAATCCCATCACCCATGCAGCAAGGATAAAAAGATATGTTTTGGACGATGTTTGGCGTGAGTGATAATACAAGGGCTTACGAACGGCTTTGTATCTCTCAAAACTGATAACAACGAGTAGATAGATAGACACACCACCGAGCCAAAATGGTAATAAATAACCCGTGATAGCTTTGCACATGACTGTCCCTCCAGTGCCAGCTGGATGTGGGAATACTGCAGTTGACATCACATAAACTGGAAGACATGCTGTAGCCAAAATCAAGTCAACAATCGCCAGTGCTAGAATGTAAACATTGAAAGGAACCAGTCGAAATGTCTGTGAGCTGCACATTACAACCAGACAAATAATGAAGTTTCCAGTAATACCTACGATAAAAATGATAGCGTAGAGAATAAGCTGCCATGACTTTAATTCGAAGGATTCTCCCATATTTGTCCTTCCTCGTTGTCAAACACTGTCTGCCTTCCTTCAAATTTTATTCTCGAAAACGAAAGTATTTTGTGAACAAAGTGATGAAAGCATGGATGACGGCAAACAATTCATGCAGTGAGGATAAAACTAACTATGGACTACCTGTGTCGTAGAAATAACTTCCGTGTTACTTATTACAGAAAGTGTAAAACTCAGGAAAAGAAAGACTGGAGAGTTTCAACTTTTTGCATTGCAGGCAAGGCATTGCAAGAGTGCGTTTGAAGTCTTTTTTTATCCAAACACTCATAATAGCGAAGTGAAAGATCCGTTGTCTATGTTGTACGCGTATTTTTTTATAAGAAACTGCCCATAAGAAACTCAACTCTCAGATCGCCAAAAAATTAAGAAACTCCAGTACATGTATTTTTTTTATAAAAAACTAAGAATTTGGCCCAGTACTGAATGTTTCTTAAAATTATCAGATTTTGAGTACTCAGAGTTTCTTACGAGTTTCTTAGAGGTTCCATAACAATCTTCATGTTCACTACTTGCGCCCTGTGAACATTTCAAAACAATGTTTTTTTAAGCCTTTCCAATCTTTAGACATTACTCAAGTACCTTACGAGTAATATGATACAGGAAACAAGTGAAAGTAAAGTAAAATATGTCAAGGATTTCCTTTATCAAAGTGAATAGTTTCTTAACTTATATTCTCCCAGTACTGGAGTTTCTTAATTTTTGGCGAACTGAGAGTTGAGTTTCTTATGGGAAGTTTCTTATAGAAAAAATACGTGTACTCGGAAAATATAAATTAAGACACTGTTTATTTTGACAAAGAAATCCTTTAACGCGTTTTTACTTTAATTTTACTTGTTTCCTGTATCATAGTACTTGGAAGGTACTTGAATAATGTCTAAACATTGGAAATGCTTCAGAAGACGTTGTTTTGAAATGTTCCACGAGGGCATAGGTAATAAACATAAAGATTGTTCTGGAACATCTAAGAAACTCTTAAGAAACTCTGAGTACTGAAAATCTGATAAGTTAAGAAACTTTCAGTGCAGGGCCAAATTTATAGTTTCTTATTATTAAAAAACATAAAAAAAAAACCTTCAAAATTAGTGAATATAAAGCAAAAATATGCCGTAGATTTAAATTCATGCCAGAATTTATGCTCGAAATCAATAAATTCTTGTTCTATGCATCATTCTCCCAATTAAATCGTCTAAATGTGGGCCTGTAACCACAAAAAAATCCGACAGGTCGTGTGACATGTCCGACAAAGAGCCTCCTGGGGGCACTCCGTCCCCCGTCCCCCCCACTTGCTTCGGCCCTGTCTTTAAGTTTATACGATTTGATGAGAAACATGGACCAGCTCGTTGTAATTTAAGTTTGATTTTGAAAACAGTTAGAGTTTAAACTTTTGTGATGACGTAAATGCTTCTCTTCAGTTTACTTGTTTCATCCGAAACTTTTTCAGTTTGATAGATTTGTTCGTTCTGAGTCAAATCGTCTCGAAACAAGAAATAAAATCCCTCAAAAACTATGTAACAATGAGAAATCTCAAGAAAAGTTGTCTTATAATAGGAATGATCATCTCAAAACAAGAAAATGTTTCTGACATGAACAATCCAGCAAAATCAAACTTAAGAAATGTTT
>REGL01000877.1:77842-90995 GCA_004194395.1 Aurelia aurita complex sp. Pacific | reverse complement strand
AAAACAAGAAAATATTTCTGATTTAGACAATCGAGCAAATAAAAATTAAGAAACATTTTCTAAAAACAAGAAACAAAATCTGAATTTAAGAAATATTTTCTGATGAATTGAAGAAACTTTTTTCTAAAATCAAGAAAGTTTGTTTTAAAATAAGAAAAAATTTCTGATCTAGACAATCGAGCAAAATTAAAATTAAGAAATATTTTCTAAAAACAAGAAACGAAATCCGAATTTTAGAAATATTTTCTGATGAATTCAAGAAACTTTTTCTAAAATCAAGAATGTTTAGTCTTAAAACAAGAAAAAAAATCTGAATTTAAGAAATATTTTGTGATGAATTCACGAAACTTTTTCTAAAATCAAGAAAGTTTGTCTTGAAACAAGAAAAATTTTCTTGTTAAGATATCTATGCAAGAAAAATTTTCTTACAGACGGGAGGAGATAATTTTTCTTGAAACGAGAATTTGTTTCTCAAAACAAGTTTTTTTTCTCAAAATAAGCATTCAGAATTTTGCAGTGCACGTGCAAACTGCAATATAGATCACGGGCAATAATATACTGTTTCATATATTGTGCCTTTTCCTTCATTCTTGCCTGTTCTCAACTCGACTTGGCCTAAACTCCACCATTACTTGAATAAAATGACACCCTTTGTATTTGTATTCGAGCGAGCCTTGCATCTTTGCCTCGTATTTGAGCCTTGCATCTTTGCAGCTTACGGTAGTGGAATCAATTTAACAGGCTGATCTCAAAAGTTATTGCTTTCATCGATCAAAAGACGAAGTTAATCTCAGAGACCAAATTTAAGGATTGTTTCGAAATTTAATTGTCAAGATGCTGGGTGTCTTAAATAGTATTCCTGTTTCAAAAATCACCAAGAGTCAATTATCAAATCCATCATAAAAGTTTCTGTTTGATCTGTTTGTCAATGATGCAAGCTATTTAAAGATGGAAAAATTTATTCTCGGTCTTTGTGTGGGCCTCGCAAAAGTTTCGAAGAATATATTGCATTGCTTTCACCTATGACATATGAGTACCAACAAGGGATGCCAAAACTTGAATTGAAGTAGACTTTTATTGAGTGATTAAAGCAACCATCTTTGAGATAAGGGTCTATTAGATTAATTTCCATAATTTTCCAAAAGTATAATTTGTCTTTGGCTCACTCTTATGCTTTTTCAGGTCCACGTTGCAGATGACCTTGATGGTTTTGGATTCTCAAATCAAGATCCTTGGATACAGCATATGACTATTCGCGAGAATATCTTGTTTGGGCAGCCGTTTTATCACAAAAAATACAATGACGTCATCCAATGCTGTGCCCTGGAAGAGGTTAGGTTACAATATCTCTTTTTTCTTTAAGGTGATTGATTATCCTTGCTGCAGTTCGCAGGCTATATATATTTGATGTCATTTCAATAGTTTTGCATAGCAAGAAACCAAGCTGATCTGAACTAAATTTAGCTCTTTCTAGGGCTGCTTGGTTTGAATCATACTGCAAAAAGCATTCATGACTACCAGATAAATTTAATTGTGCCTATTCAGCCTTTGATTTCGTCATAAAATAAGGAAAGAAACGCGCACTATCATCGGAGACTTAAATTATAACAAAGAATCTGAAAATATTGACTATTAGTCAATATTGGCTATTTTTCTTAAAAAGAATAGCAGCATGTAATTTTTTACTTCATAGTATTAAAACAAACATTTCATCATCTTTATATACTTTTGGGTTGTTAGCAAAACAAGTCAAAAGAAAACTTTATCAAAGATGTGATAATAGATTTTTGTGATGTTTTAAACGGGGGTACTTTTTTGGGACACCCCCGGGATTGAAGGTAAATCTAAATCAAACTGAAATTTAATCCGATATTATTTATGCCTTGAGACATTATGACATTGTCGTTTGTGCTCCAACTGGTGCTTGGAAGACGTTTTGGTTCGCATTCTTGGTAATGCTTTGCTAAGGCACACATTGGCTGTCCCAGTATTTGAGCAGTTTCTACGATAGTCCTCGTTGAGTGGTTGTGCGGGGTTGCTGTTATAGTTGTTTATTGAAGTAAGGGGGTATTATCGTAAGTCTAGATATCGTTCACATTACACCGATTACATCAATTAATCGAAGAAAAAAGCCAGAAACCCCCAGGGGGATACTCTGGTATATTCAGGATAGGGGTGCTCAGGTTACTTTTCTGGGTCTAAAATTTGGGCAAGGATTATTTTTTTGGGTCAATCATTTGCACAATTACGTTTTTGGGTTCCTGAAATTCTGGCTTACTTTTTTGGGTCTCAAATATGAGAAAAAATAAAAAAATTGGGAAAAATATAATTTAAAAAAATATTGCAATCAACTAACATTACTAAAATCAAATCTAATCAGTTAGGACACTTTTCTGCAGATTTCAGCATGATTTAAGATACTGACTTCATAACTTTTGGGTATGTGAGGTCGGAAAAATTAGTTTTTTGGGTCTATTTTCATGGTAGAAATTACTTTTTATGGGTTGATGCGTTGTACCTCAGCCTGAGCACCCCTATCCTAAATATACCTGAGTACCCCCCCCCCTGGGCTGAAACCTGGATAGGAATTAAAATTTGCTTGCCCAATCTGGAATAGATTATACTGGAAACGCAGAGTGGGACTTATGATGCCTTTGCTAAGGTAAGGACCGTATCAAGTTTAAGTTATGTCGATCAAAATCTCCTTCGTATATATTCTCCCACAACGAAAATTGTAGTTTTCAATCCGAGACCTGAAGCTGGATTTTCGCTGTTTGCAAAATGTCACACTTGGTTTATTTTCAACAGACTTGACAACTGGCTCAATTAATTGATCAATCAATTAATCAATCAATCATCAATCAATCAATAAATCATCATCATCATCACCATCATCATCATCATCATCATCATCATCATCATCATCATCATCATCATCATCATCATCATCATCATCATCATCATCATCATCATCATCATTGTCAATCAAAAAGTAAAATCGTTAGTTGCTATAAAGGTTGAGTCTATTGCGCATACAGCAAACAGATGGTGATCATCTTAAACACTATGGATTCTTCCATAGGACCTTGCAGCTCTTCCCGCTGGGGATCTGACAGAAGTTGGAGAAAATGGAGTGACTTTAAGTGGTGGCCAAAAGGCACGAGTTGCCTTAGCACGAGCTGTATACCAGGTACATATGATTTGCGTGTTTTATGCTTGGCGTTTATGTTAAGGATCCTTTACAACCGACATGCTTTGAGAATACATCCTTTTGTTGACTCTGTGTTGTCGCCATTTTCATGGCCCACGACAACAAAGAGATGGCTCATGCAAGGTATGCTGGTTGCAAAGCCCCTTCCCTCTGAGGAAAATTTGGATGTTCTGATGAACGTAAAACCTGATCAAATGAACCAAAAATTTAAAGATTCATGCAGTAACTTCATTGCTGAAATTCTACCATAGAGTTCAAGAAGGCGGCTTGGTATTTATATGTTAATGTATGGTATTCAGGTGTTGTATAGCGATAGGAGAAAAGTAGAGTACCATTAACCCTTTGGAAAAAGAGGGCGATGTCTTACTACATACTATACTGTATTTACAATTTTTTCATAGTCTTAGTTTTTTAAAAAATTACATTTATTTTATTTGTATGATGTAAACTATTTTGAAATGATATATAATTACATTTATTTAGCTCTATGATTTTCAGAAATTTTCAGAAATGTTGAGCGATGTCCAGCGAATGACAAGATTGAGTGGACAAAGGACTGGGTTTTTTAATTTGATTCTTTGCTGGAAGAAATAGAAAAATCTTTCTTTGTGTGTTACGGCGTGGAAAATATTAAATTAATTCGCATGCCTACAGTCAACAATGTTGAGCACCTTTCCACACGACTGTACAAGCAACTGGACAACACTTTTAGCAAAGGAAATTTAATCCATTCGCAATCCAATCCTCAACATCTTTGGTCATATGAAATTTCAGTTGACAACGTTCAACATCGCTGCACAGGTGTGGACAGCTATGTTCAACTCTAAATCCAGGCGTTTTGCCAGCATAGGTCTCAAATCTTTCAAATCTCTAAAAAGGTGGGTGTAAAATTCTATTCCATTTTTCTTTGAATTGAATGGCTTGAAAGGAAATTATAGTACTTTGCTGTAAATCTGCCGTGGAAATTGTTTGATATTTTGATTTTTTTCAAAATGGCGGCAATTTAATGATTTTTTAAAAAATCCATGGAAAATTTTGAAAACATTTGAATCATCGAAAATCCTGAACCAAAGGAAGACAAATTATATAACTTTTAAGAAAACCATAGTTTATGAAGGCCTACAATATGGTGAAAAGCAGAAATCAGTATCTTTTCTGGTTTAGGATTTAGAAAATTGATGACGTCATAGCCTCAAATTTAACAAATGCCGCCATTTTGAAACTAATCAAGATATCAATAAATTTCCACGGCAGATTTACAGTAAAAATCATAAGTTCCTTTCAAGCCATTTAATTCAAAGGAAACTGTAATAGAATTTTACACCGACCTTTTTAAAGATTTGAGCCCTATGTTCGTTTTGCCAAGGCTTTGAGCTAAAACAATAATCTGAAATAAGCCCTGTACATCAATTCATTTTTTCCAAAATGTGCAACTTTTTTATTAGTCTATCGCCCCTTAATTATCGTAATTTTTATCCGCTCTTCTCAACCATTTGATTTGTGGATGGACATTTCAAAGGTGTACATGAATATTGCTCTTTTTCTCTTTATTGTCATGATAAAGGTACTCTCGATTGTGATATTTGTTATCTGATGTTTTTTATCCCTAAATTATTGCAGAAGAAGGACATTTATCTACTGGACGACCCATTTGCTGCTGTAGATACCCATGTTGCGCAGCACATATTCTCAAATTGCATCATGGGAATTCTTCGAAAGAAAACAAGGTAAGAGACACTGAGTGCTGTTTGGACGCATCGTAAGTAATGGAATTGTTAGCTGAATACGTTGGTCATTGCGAAAATTCAGATGAGACTTCATTAAAATAGCATATGTACCGATGAAAGTCAAAAGATGAAAGCCCAATCACGAACTTGTCTTCAAAAATTCAATGAATCATTTTAGGCTTGCAGCCTCTTTGCAACAACTGGATCAACACTTTTGCACCAAGTTGGTATTATTTCTGACGGCAAAGGGGAATCTTATATCAACTGGCACATTTTTCTTTGGAGTCACCGATCGTTTATCTTAGTCTAATGATTTGATCTTGGTATTTCTGCAGTTTTTTCTCATATGCATTATGATGTCAAGGCTGTTTTATTTGGTTGAGATGCACTGGATGAGTCAAAAAAAGTTTACACGTTCGGTGGGCTGTGGAATAAAAAGTACATGGCCAATGTTCAAAACTAAAGTGTTAATCTATCAGTCAAAGGCTAATTTAGTTGTAAAATTTTTTGGGTGAAATCTCTCCTATTTCTACCCAGGCATTAAGAAGATACAGGTAAGATGATTGTATGGGAACAAGAATCCCATGTTCCATTCTGGTTCATAATTTGCGAGCTATGGAAATTTCAATTCTATTTCTGAAACAGACAATTGCGTTTAATTTATATTTCATTGGGAACCAAAGATTGGACTCTTTTCTCCCTTCCAATGTTTGATCATGGTTTGAACTTTTTGTATTTTGTGCGGATTTAATGCTGTCTGACCGAGTGTTCCAAAGTATGCTGCCTCTGAACGATAGCGAACTATGTCCATACGAGGATGCTCTAACTTTTGGCACCTGGAGAAAATTCTTTATTCTTGGATCATATTTGATTTCTTTTTGCGGAAAACTCTGACAGAATAGAAGGGCTAATGGAATGTTCGCATTCCAATTTTTCGGTCATTAGTTTCTGCAGATTCCTACAATGGATCGTTATATCTTCCGACCTTACCATTAGTTCATCAAATTTAGACCTTTAATTGCCATGGAAATGGACAGGTAAGCGGTCTTGCAAGCGGTTTATTCTACTGTGTGTTTCAAACGAATGTATACGGATTTGGTTGACTCTAGGGCTGTGAATTTAGCTTTAATCAATGGCTAATCACTCTCAAATTGTTCCTCGATAGTTAACTTAAACATAGATACCTCGTTTGTTGGTATTGGTGCTTTGGGAGCAGAAATATCAATCTTGAAAGCTCAAATTTGCTTCTTCCTGCAAACCAGAGCTTCAGCCTTTTGGCCGAAGCAATTTCTTAAGGCACTGCGTATAAATCAATGATAGCCTTGATAAAATATGAACAATATTAGATCTTGTGTCATTCTGTTTTCCCGAAGTCACCCCGTAGTCACTCATTGGAAAGATTCTTAATTTTTCATTAATTTCAGTTTTAAATTTCAATGTGCTTCAGGAATTTGCTCTGGCCAAAATGCCAATGCTCTGGGTTGCAAGTGGATGCATATTTGAGCTTTCAAGATTGATATCTCTGCTCTCAAAGCTCATATACCACAAAACGAGGTATCTATGTTCAAGTTAAATATCAAGGAACATTTTGAGAGTGGCTAGCCATTGATTAAAGCTAAATTTACATGGTTGGAGTGGAGTCAACCAAATCTGTATACATTTTTTGGGACAACCGGTATTGTTAGCTGTGTAGTTGTACTGAGTCTAGGGTTGATCTATTGTTTGCGAATATAGATAAAGAAGTGTACTGATATCTAATTCAGGATTCTCTGCACTCATCACACAAAATACCTCCAAGAAGCAGATCTTATTATTGCTCTTGATGAAGGAAACATCGTGATGGCTGGAACACCTCATGAAATATTGAATGAAGGAGAAGTAGCTCAATATTCCTTTGATATGGATGAAGAGGTTGTCGATGACACCCTGAAGGTTTGTAAAAGTTTACTTGAAGGTAAAAACTAATTAAGATTAACCATTTGCACTGCGATATGAAATAACATAAGCACGGCATTTCGAGCATAGCCTGGTATCAATTTATCAAGCTATCGAGACTTTAATTAATGGTTATGCTCGAAACATCGTGCTTAAGTTTTTTCATGTCGAAGTGTTACAGTTCACTTAGTTGTTTAAATTTGTACGATTACAATGCACGCAACCAATATAATTGCTTAGAGGTATCCATGAAATGAAACCTAGCCATAGTTTAGCCTACAAGGGGGGGGGGGTTGGAAAGGGCTATTTCAATATAACTGCTCTCGTACAGAATTGCGTTCAAAGACAGGGTAACTTATTTTGAAGAAAGTAGTCCCACGAGGATCGAGGATGAGAGGATCTAGTTTTTAACATTGTGAAAGCCTTTGGTAATACATGTTTGCCCTTGGATAATATGCTTAGGTGCTCATGGTTACACCTTGCTAAGGAAGACTATTTGCATTTACTTCTTTGTATGAATATTACACGAGGTGGCTGGGCAGCCTATGCCTAGATCTATTCCATGAGTCTCCTGTTTCCGTATGTTATGTGACTTGAATGATATGGTTCAAGTGCTCTTGGTTATATACACCTTGCAGCAAAGGAAGAACATTTGCACTTACTTCTTAGCACGAATATTACAGAACGTGGCTGGGCAGCCCAAGCCTATACCTATTCCATGAGTGCCCTGGCCTGCGCCAATGATTATATAAGCATGTAATTCTTTGAAAATGTGACCATGTACTGAGATTAATAGAAAATTTATCAAAAATATAATACTTGCGTTAAAATTTCGCTTTCGCTGCATCAGAACTAACTATGAAATAATTGGGGGCCTAAATTCCAATGGGGCGACATGGAAGCTATAACCTAGCAAGGGACCCACCTAATACAAAATGTCGAAATCGAGCTAGATGAAAGGGGAAGCGAGCCGAAAGGGAACAAAAAGGAAGTAGAGAGTTGTGGCAACAACAAGAAGCAGAAAAGGGGTGCCGTCTATCCCAAGAGAAGTTCAAAATACGTTGCAAAGTGAAATGGAAAAGTAGCTGCAAAAATAATACACAGCAGAAAAAGGTCTGATCGTTCCCAAGAGAGGTCTGGAAAATGTTACGACGTGAAATGAATAACATAAGATAAAGAAAGCGATGACAGCAAAGATTCCAGCGACGAGGAACTTTTTGTCAAGGTGCATTTTGTTGTATAATCCTATGGATGCATTACAGATTTGTAATTGGACAAAATGCATCTTGGTAAAAAGTTCTTGGTTGCCATATTCAACGTAACTGTCTATTACCTGCACACATATTTCTTCATTCGTAAAGGCTGCATTTCGACTTGAAAATTTCAGAGCCCTGACAAGGAAAAGAGCAGCACAGCGATGCCTGGTGGTGTCAATGAAGACGATGGTGAGAGCCATTTTGCTATTTTGAAATTGTTTTGCTTTACTTGAACTTAGTATGCCTGACTGTGCTAGGAGATGACTGGTTTAATTATAATATAACATAAGGATGAAAGGTTGAACTCTGAATCGCTCTTGCCAGTGAGGGGTTAAAAGCAATCTGTCCCCTATTGTTCTGACCTTGGTTACTGCTTTATTTACCTTATTTACGCTGCAGCTAAATTCATGCATCACTGAGTCTCTATGACCCTGATTTCCTTGAATAAAGCGAATTAACACCAACTTCTGGAATATATGATAGAGATCTTTATCGAATTTATTTTCATTCATCGAAGGGGACAGATTGCCTTTAAATTGACCTTTGCAACCGGCATGCTTTGTGAATGCAACCACGCACCCTTTGTGTGATCTTTCTGTTGTCACCGTCTTAATGGTCCATTAAGTGGCCGACGACAAGGATATGGCACATCCAAGGCATGTCGGTTGCAAAGGCTCCTTTAATAAGCGCTGTATGTCTATACATAACGATTTTGGTACCAACTAACATTTCAAGAAAGACTGAAACAGCTCAATGATATTATCTATATGAAAAGCAGTTTCATTTTTAAGCAGGATGATACTTTACCAAGCAAATCTAGCGTTTCTGGTCAAAACAGGAAACTCATTAGCACTTTCTGTACGAAATGTACATCTATAGGTATTGAAACGTTTTCTTGTGTGTTTTGGAAACATTGTAAAATTTATGAAGAGCATTCATGTTTGAAACAAACACACTTCAAAGCTACGACAATATTAGTTGTAGCCAAAAGTAGAAACTAAAATCATATTATAATTTCATACATTCCTATCAGTAACCATTATTTCAAACACTTACACGTTTCATATTTTTTTCCTCAAAATTTTCTCCGCCCTTTCGGTGGCCTCTTCAGTGTGAAATCATATTGAAATAGGATTTGTATCCATTGCTCAACTATTAACTTACTTGATAGCAACGATGGTCCACATGCAAATAAATGGGACATCTTTCTTTTCGCCTTTGCCATCATCTCTTTCAAGGTTCCTGAAATCATTTCCACTGCTTGGTTCAATTTGCGTACAATTTGCATTACGTTCCCTTGTCATGATATCTTGCCGCAACTGTGGCTCATTNTCTTTCTGTTGTCACCGTCTTAATGGTCCATTAAGTGGCCAACGACAAGGATATGGCACGTTCAAGGCATGCCGGTTGCAAAGGCTCCTTTAATAAGCGCTGTATGTCTATACATAACGATTTTGGTACCAACTAACATTTCAAGAAAGACTGAAACAGCTCAATGATATTATCTATATGAAAAGCAGTTCATTTTTAAGCAGGATGATACTTTACCAAGTAAAATCTAGCGTTTCTGGTCAAAACAGGAAACTCGTTAGCACTTTCTGTACGAAATGTACATCTATAGGTATTGAAACGTTTTCTTGTGTGTTTTGGAAACATTGTAAAATTTATGAAGAGCATTCATGTTTGAAACAAACACACTTCAAAGCTACGACAATATTAGTTGTAGCCAAAAGTAGAAACTAAAATCATATTATAATTTCATACATTCCTATCAGTAACCATTATTTCAAACACTTACACGTTTCATATTTTTTTCCTCAAAATTTTCTCCGCCCTTTCGGTGGCCTCTTCAGTGTGAAATCATATTGAAATAGGATTTGTATCCATTGCTCAACTATTAACTTACTTGATAGCAACGATGGTCCACATGCAAATAAATGGGACATCTTTCTTTTCGCCTTTGCCATCATCTCTTTCAAGGTTCCTGAAATCATTTCCACTGCTTGGTTCAATTTGCGTACAATTTGCATTACGTTCCCTTGTCATGATATCTTGCCGCAACTGTGGCTCATTCAAGCATTCAACTTCTTTTATGATAATAATTTCCATTGTGACGTAATATTGATTAACATCGTCACAATTTAACTCCTATTGGCTCGACTTGTTGTGATAAACCAATGATATCCATTCGTTAATTAGACGTTTGATTAACAGGAAATGACGTTTAACCAGCTCTGAAATAGGCTTCTTCGTAAATGTCTTATCGTTACTGTCAATATCATGTGAATACTGTTGTTTGGCGAAGATACCGGGTGTCCCAAAACAGTACTCCAGTTTAAAAAATCACAAAATATCTGCCATCAAACCTATGATCAACTGTTGTTTTTTATTTGTTTGGTCAATAACCCAAAATCTTTAAAGAAGATAAATTATTGTTTCCTATACTTGAAGCAAGGCGCCTACCTCGTAGGAACTGTATTTATTTCCAGTACTGTAGAATACTTGGTGTCCTGTGACCCAGTACACAGAGTATCCCCGTACTGTACCGTGACCTAGTACACTGAGTCAGTCCTGTCAAGGTCAAGATGACGTATGAATAACATTGTGGTTTCCAATTCCGGTGTTGATGTAATACGAGATCAACTGTTATACGAGCTGGCTACAGGGAACCAGACAGCGTGATTTTTGATTGGTCAACACTAACAGACGTTAGAATTTGAAAAGCCTTGTAACTAAAAAACTAGTTTCTTATGATATACACAGATTAACAGGACTGGGTCACAGGACATCAATTACTCTGTGTACTGGGTCACGGGTATAGTACTGGGATTAAACACTTGGTAGGCGCCCTTGCTGGAAGTTAAAAATGTTGCACATTGAAAAACCTTATTTTGAGGTATACTTTTTAAGAAAGACCTTTCTTACCATTGGTCAAAATGTTCAGATTTGTTATTATGCTCGAAGTGTCCTACGATAGTGCACTTTTCGTTCTTGCATTCCTGACCAAATTAAAAGCTTTGATATGCATTAAGACTCTGTAAAAAATTGATCTGGTATGGTAGTCATCAGTGTTTTTTGCAGTACGATTCATTGCCAGGCAGCTGTAGAGAGAGCTAAACTTGCAAGATCGGCCTTGTAATTCTTTTCAAGCAGGATTACTTTTTATTGAGACTCCCGGTAGTAAAATTGCAAAACAGTGGTGTTGCATAACAAACATTGCAGTTGGTGACAGCTTTGCAATTGTTTTGGATGATCGCAAATCTCACGTGACATATAGATTGGCTTTAATTGCAAAAATAATAAACAAGTAAATAAAGTAAATAAACTAAATATAAGCACTTTGACGCGAATTGAAAGAAGCAGGATGTTTCGAGCAAAGCCCGTTATAAAGTCAGTTATTGGCTTTAATTGCCTTTGTTGAGCATTTTATTCAAAACTAACCAAACTAACTCTATTGCTACAAAATACCGAATGCCGTTTAAGACATCTTAATCGGATTACTAAAGGCCCCTAACCAAAATCGACCCCACAAGAAACATTTAAAGGCTATTCTATGTGAAATTATGCGAAGAAAGGCTGATTTAAACAATAAATTTAAATCCATCACATAACCCTTTCTAACGTCACGTTGTTTTGATCATTGATTTTTTTGTCAGTAAAAGCGTTAAAAAAATCTAAGAAATCCAACAAAGAAGCCGAGACAGAGACAGCCAAACCTGACGATCTGGATTGGTCCTATATGGTCAGCAACGACCCTCTCAGAATGATAACAAAGACCTCGAGCATTACTAATTTTTGTTAAAAGAAACATCTTCAATACCTTGCGCATATAACAAGACAAGGGAATGATTCCCTTCAAAAACAAGTACTCTTTCGCAGTGGATCGTAAAAAATATGCACGTAACCGATGGCTAAAATTTGAAAAAGAATTCAACATCACTAAAGGACAAATACAAAGGCAATGCAAAAGAAAACTGAGTTCATGTCTCTACTTAATAAAATATATCAGTAAAGACACTTTAAGGGTACAACGCAAGGGTACAACGTACCTAATGAAGAAGTATGATGATGATAATGATGGAATATAAATTCCCCCAGTGAGCTTTGTCATTCAGATTTTTTACTTTCGTGAACATGACCTGGATCATATCAATCATTGCTGAGAAGGTTTTTGAGACCAAATGAACATGATACTTTTGTGCTATACCACAATCAGCCCCTTCCAGGTAACAGGCATATTCTGGGATTCTGAATGGTTTGTTGTCGAAGATTTCCCAAAGAGCTGTAACGTAACGGGTTCACTTTCACGTCTTCATCACAAGTCAATCTATCTCTCCTGAAACTGCATCCAAATACTCTACTAATTTTTCATCGCATAATTGAATAGTAAAAACACAAGCAATTAGTAATAGCTCTCCTTGAATTTCATGAAGATACTCTGCTGCTTCTTCTTTAATTCATAACTCGACCGAAGCAATGACCTTATACATTCATAAACGACGCAAAATAGCTTTCTTCCAGCTTCATAATAATACTTTATTGCTTCTTTTGAAATCATAACTTGACAGCAACAATGATCTTTTCTTTTCATAAACGATGCGAAATAGCTTTCTTCCAGCTTTATAATAATACTTTATTGCTTCTTTTTTAAAATCATGACTTGGCAGCAGCAATGATCTTTTCCATTCATAAACGATGCGAAATAGCTTTCTTCCAGCTTTATAATAATACTTTATTGCTTCTTTTTGAAATCATAACTTGACAGCAACAATGATCTTTTCCATTCATAAACAACGCGAAATAGCTCTCTTCCAGCTTTATAATAATACTTTCCTGCTTCTTCTTAAAATCATAACTTGACAGCAACAATGATCTTTTCCTTTCATAAACGACGTGAAATAGCTTTCTTCCAGCTTCATAATAATACTTTATTGCTTCTTCGTGAACTCATAACTTGACAGAAAATATGATCTTTTCCTTTCATAAGCGATGCGAAATAGCTCTCTTCCAGCTTTATAATGATA
>REGL01000877.1:49065-77321 GCA_004194395.1 Aurelia aurita complex sp. Pacific | reverse complement strand
CTTCTTCTTGAAATCATAAATTGACAGCAACAATGATCTTTTCCATTCATAAACAACGCAAAATTGCTCTCTTCCATCTTTATAATAATACTTTACTGCTTCTTCTTGAAATCATAAATTGACAGCAACAATGATCTTTTCCATTCATAAACAACGCGAAATAGCTCTTTCCAGCTTCATAATAATACTGTACTGCTTCTTCTTTAAATCATAAATTGACAGCAACAATGATCTTTTCCTTTCATAAACGATGCGAAATAGCTCTCTTCCAGCTTTATAATAATACTTTATTGCTTCTTCTTGAAATGACAACTTTACTGGAACAATTATATTTTCCATTCATAAACAACACGAAATAGCTCTCTTCCCGCTTTATAATGATACTTTATTGCTTCTTCTTGAAATCATAAATTGCCAGCAACAATGATCTTTTCCTTTCATAAACGACGCGAAATAGCTTTCTTCTAGCTTCATAATAATACTTTACTTCTTCTTCTTGAAATCATAACTTGACAGCAACAATGGTCTTTTCCATTGATAAACGACGCGAAATAGCTTTCTTCCAGCTTCATAATAATACTGTACTGCTTCTTCTTTAAATCATAACTTTACAGCAACAATGATCTTTTCCATTCATAAACGACGCAAAATAGCTCTCTTCCAGCTTCATAATAATACTGTACTGCTTTTCTTTAAATCATAACTTTACATCAACAATGATCTTTTCCATTCATAACCGACGCGAAATAGCTCTCTTCCAGCTTCATAATAATACTTTATTGCCTCTTCTTGAAATCATAAGTTGACAGCAACAATGATCTTTTCCATTCATAAACGACGCAAAATAGCTCCCTTCCAGCTTCATAATAATACTGTACTGCTTCTTCTTTAAATCATAACTTTACATCAACAATGATCTTTTCCATTCATAACCGACGCGAAATAGCTCTCTTCCAGCTTCATAATAATACTTTACTTTAATAATACTTTAATAATTCTTCGTGAAATCATAAGTTGACAGCAACAATGATCTTTTCAATTCATCAACGACGCGAAATAGCTATCTTCCACCTTCATACTATTACTTTATTGATCCATCTTGTTGAAATCATAACTTGACATTAACAATGATGTTTTCCATTCATAAACGACACGAAATAGTTCTCTTCAAGCTTCATGGTTATACTTTACTGGTTGTTCTTCAAATCGCAAATTAACAGCAACAATAATCTTTTCCATTCATAATCGATGCGAAATAGCTCTCTTTCAGCTTCATAATAATACTTTTTTGCTTCTTCGTGAAATCATAAGTTGACAGCAACAATGATCTTTTCCATTCATAAACGACGCAAAATAGCTCTCTTCCAGCTTCATAATAATACTGTACTGCTTCTTCTTTAAATCATAACTTTTCAGCAACAATGATCTTTTCCATTCATAAACGACGCGAAATAGCTCTCTTCCAGCTTCATAATAATACTTTATTGCTTCTTCGTGAAATCATAACTTGACAGCAACAATGATCTTTTCCATTCATAAACGACGCAAAATAGCTCTCTTCCGACTTAATATAATACTTTATTGTTCTTCTTGAAATTACAACTTTACTGCAACAATTATATTTTCCATTCATAAAAAACGCGAAATANCTTCCAGCTTCATAATAATACTTTATTGCTTCTTCGTGAAATCATAAGTTGACAGCAACAATGATCTTTTCCATTCATAAACGACGCAAAATAGCTCTCTTCCAGCTTCATAATAATACTGTACTGCTTCTTCTTTAAATCATAACTTTCAGCAACAATGATCTTTTCCATTCATAAACGACGCGAAATAGCTCTCTTCCAGCTTCATAATAATACTTTATTGCTTCTTCGTGAAATCATAACTTGACAGCAACAATGATATTTTCCATTCATAAACGACGCGAAATAGCTCTCTTCTAGCTTCATAATAATACTTTATTGCTTCTTCGTGAAATCATGAGTTGACAGCAACAATGATGTTTTCCATTCATAAACAACGCTAAATAGCTCTCTTCTAGCTTCATAATAATACTTTATTGCTTCTTCGTGAAATCATAACTTGACCGCAACAATGATATTTTCCATTCATAAACGACGCGAAATAGCTCTCTTCTAGCTTTATAATAATACTTTATTGCTTCTTCGTGAAATCATAAATTGACGGCAACAATATTTTTTTCCATTCATAATCGATGTGAAATAGCTATCTTCCAGCTTCATACTATTACTTTATTGATCCATCTTGTTGAAATCATAACTTGACATTAACAATGATGTTTTCAATTCATAAACGGCACGAAATGGTTCTCTTCAAGCTTCATAGTTATACTTTACTGGTTGTTCTTCAATTCGCAACTTAACAGCAACAATAATCTTTTCCATTCATAATCGATGCGAAATAGCTCTCTTCCAGCTTCATACTATCACTTTATTGATCCATCTTGTTGAAATGATAACTTGACATTAACAATGATGTTTTCCATTCATAAACGACGCGAAATAGCTCTCTTCAAGCTTCGTAATGCTACTCTGCTACTTCTTCTTGAAATCGTAATTTGACAGAAACAATGATCTTTTCCATTCATAAACGACGCGAAATAGCTCTCTTCAAGCTTCGTAATGCTACTCTGCTACTTCTTCTTGAAATCATAAATTGACAGCAACAATTATATTTTCCATTCATAAACAACACGAAATAGCTTTCTTCCAGCTTCATAATAATACTTTACTGCTTCTTCTTGAAATCATAACTTCACAGCAACAATGATGTTTTTCATTCATAAACAACGCGAAATAGCTCACTTCCAGCTTTACAATAATACTTTATTGCTTCTTCGTGAAATCATAACTTAACAGCAACAATGATCTTCTCTATTCATAAAAGACGAAAAAATAGCTTTCTTCCAGCTTCATAATAATACTTTCCTGCTTCTTCTTTAAATCATAAATTGACAGCAACAATGATCTTTTCCATTCATAAACAACGCAAAATAGCTTTCTTCCCGCTTTATAGTGATACTTTATTGCTTCTTCTTGAAATCATAAATTGACAGCAACAATGATCTTTTCCATTCATAAACAACGCGAAATAGCTCTTTCCAGCTTCATAATAATACTGTACTGCTTCTTCTTTAAATCATAAATTGACAGCAACAATGATCTTTTCCATTCATAAACAACGCGAAATAGCTTTCTTCTAGCTTCATAATAATACTTTACTGCTTCTTCTTGAAATCATAACTTGACAGCAACAATGGTCTTTTCCATTCATAAACGACGCAAAATAGCTCTCTTCCAGCTTCATAGTAATACTTTACTGGTTGTTCTTGAAGTCGCAACTTAACAGCAACAATAATCTTTTCCATTCATAACCGATGCGAAATAGCTCTCTTCCAGCTTCATAGTAATTCTTTACTGGTTGTTCTTGAAATCGCAACTTAACAGCAACAATAATCTTTTCCATTCATAACCGATGCGAAATAGCTCTCTTCCAGCTTCATAGTAATACTTTACTGGTTGTTCTTGAAATCGCAACTTAACAGCAACAATAATCTTTTCCATTCATAACCGATGCGAAATAGCTCTCTTCCAGCTTCATAGTAATACTTTACTGGTTGTTCTTGAAATCGCAACTTAACAGCAACAATAATCTTTTCCATTCATAACCGATGCGAAATAGCTCTCTTCCAGCTTCATAGTAATACTTTACTGGTTGTTCTTGAAATCGCAACTTAACAGCAACAATAATCTTTTCCATTCATAACCGATGCGAAATAGCTCTCTTCCAGCTTCATAGTAATACTTTACTGGTTGTTCTTGAAATCGCAACTTAACAGCAACAATAATCTTTTCCATTCATAACCGATGCGAAATAGCTCTCTTCCAGCTTCATAGTAATACTTTACTGGTTGTTCTTGAAATCGCAACTTAACAGCAACAATAATCTTTTCCATTCATAACCGATGCGAAATAGCTCTCTTCCAGCTTCATAGTAATACTTTACTGGTTGTTCTTGAAATCGCAACTTAACAGCAACAATAATCTTTTCCATTCATAACCGATGCGAAATAGCTCTCTTCCAGCTTCATAGTAATACTTTACTGGTTGTTCTTGAAATCGCAACTTAACAGCAACAATAATCTTTTCCATTCATAACCGATGCGAAATAGCTCTCTTCCAGCTTCATAGTAATACTTTACTGGTTGTTCTTGAAATCGCAACTTAACAGCAACAATA
Source organism: Aurelia aurita complex sp. Pacific (assembly GCA_004194395.1). Classification (NCBI taxonomy): domain Eukaryota; kingdom Metazoa; phylum Cnidaria; class Scyphozoa; order Semaeostomeae; family Ulmaridae; genus Aurelia; species Aurelia aurita complex sp. Pacific. The sequence continues at coordinate 73,056 of REGL01000877.1, read as the reverse complement.
ATCTTTTCCATTCATAACCGATGCGAAATAGCTCTCTTCCAGCTTCATAGTAATACTTTACTGGTTGTTCTTGAAATCGCAACTTAACAGCAACAATAATCTTTTCCATTCATAACCGATGCGAAATAGCTCTCTTCCAGCTTCATAGTAATACTTTACTGGTTGTTCTTGAAATCGCAACTTAACAGCAACAATAATCTTTTCCATTCATAACCGATGCGAAATAGCTCTCTTCCAGCTTCATAGTAATACTTTACTGGTTGTTCTTGAAATCGCAACTTAACAGCAACAATAATCTTTTCCATTCATAACCGATGCGAAATAGCTCTCTTCCAGCTTCATAGTAATACTTTACTGGTTGTTCTTGAAATCGCAACTTAACAGCAACAATAATCTTTTCCATTCATAACCGATGCGAAATAGCTCTCTTCCAGCTTCATAGTAATACTTTACTGGTTGTTCTTGAAATCGCAACTTAACAGCAACAATAATCTTTTCCATTCATAACCGATGCGAAATAGCTCTCTTCCAGCTTCATAGTAATACTTTACTGGTTGTTCTTGAAATCGCAACTTAACAGCAACAATAATCTTTTCCATTCATAACCGATGCGAAATAGCTCTCTTCCAGCTTCATAGTAATACTTTACTGGTTGTTCTTGAAATCGCAACTTAACAGCAACAATAATCTTTTCCATTCATAACCGATGCGAAATGGCTCTCTTCCAGCTTCATAGTGATACTTTTATTGGTTCTTGTCTAAATCATAAATTGATAGCAAGATTGATCTTTTCCATTGATTAACAACATTGAACTAAGTCTCTTGAAGCTTCATAATACTACGTTGCTGATTGTTCTTGCCATAATAACTAGACTGCAACAATGAACTTTTCCAGTAATGAACAACGCAAAATTGCTGTCTTTGAACTCATCATGATACTTTATTGCTTCTTCTTGACTTCATAACTAGACAGCAATAATGATATTTCCATCTATAAACAACGCTAATTAAATCTCTTCAAGCTTCATAATNATGGCTCTCTTCCAGCTTCATAGTGATACTTTTATTGCTTCTTGTCTAAATCATAAATTGATAGCAAGATTGATCTTTTCCATTGATTAACAACATTGAACTAAGTCTCTTGAAGCTTCATAATACTACGTTGCTGATTGTTCTTGCCATAATAACTAGACTGCAACAATGAACTTTTCCAGTAATGAACAACGCAAAATTGCTGTCTTTGAACTCATCATGATACTTTATTGCTTCTTCTTGACTTCATAACTAGACAGCAATAATGATATTTCCATCTATAAACAACGCGAATTAGATCTCTTCAAGCTTCATAATAATACTTTACTGCTTCTTCTTGAAATCATAACTTGACAGCAACAATGATATTTTCCTTTCATTAACGATGCGAAATGGCTCTCTTCGACCTACAAAATAATACTGTGCTGCTCCTTTAAATCCTAACTTGACATCAGCTTTCACTTCATAAACCAAGAGTTTCTGTTAGCCCTCTTATAATTTCTTTAATGTTCTTTAAACACTTCTTCTCATTGCTTTTCATCACATCCTCATAGGTTGTTATCCTCAACGAATATGACTCATTTAGACTTTTCGGCCTCTTTTATAACAATGTTCTCTATTGTGACGCAATATTAATTGATTGCGTCACAATGCACTTTTATCTGAATTTCTATTGGATTAGCTTTTTATAATGAGCCAATGATATTCCTTTATTATTATGGCATTTCACTAGTAGCCTTTATGTACCGTTCCTCTGCTTCTTATATGTTAACCCTTCAACTGGCATTGCAAAAATTTAATATCACAATGACAACGTAGACATAACGATGCCACCTTTCTGATTTCCATCTGCTGTTTTTCAATGTCGTAATATTACTATCCCTCTTTTTCTTGACATCATAACTGCAATCCAACGATGATATTTTCCTTTCCTAAACGACTTAAAATTCCAGATTCCTTTTAAGTCTTTGCTGCCACTTCTATGAATCATAAGTAACCACGACAATGATCTTTTCAGTTCGTATACGAATTGAAATAGCTCTCTTCCAGCTTCATACTATTACTTTATTGATCCATCTTGTCAAAATCATAACTTGACAGCAACAATGATCTTTTCCATTGACAAACATCGCGAAATAGCCTTCTTGCAGCTTTATAATAATAATTTTCTGTTTCTTCTTTAAATCATAACTTGCAGCAGCAATGATATTTTCTATTCATATATGACTTGAAATAGATCTATTCCAGCTTCATAATAATAATTTTCTGTTTCTTCTTTAAATCATAACTTGCAGCAGCAATGATATTTTCTATTCATAAATGACTTGAAATAGATCTATTCCAGCTTCATAATAATAATTTTCTGTTTCTTCTTTAAATCATAACTTGCAGCAGCAATGATATTTTCTATTCATAAATGACTTGAAATAGATCTATTCCAGCTTCATAATAATAATTTTCTGTTTCTTCTTTAAATCATAACTTGCAGCAGCAATGATATTTTCTATTCATAAATGACTTGAAATAGATCTATTCCAGCTTCATAATAATAATTTTCTGTTTCTTCTTTAAATCATAACTTGCAGCAGCAATGATATTTTCTATTNGCTTTTTATAATGAGCCAATGATATTCCTTTATTATTATGGCATTTCACTAGTAGCCTTTATGTACCGTTCCTCTGCTTCTTATATGTTAACCCTTCAACTGGCATTGCAAACATTTAATATCACAATGACAACGTAGACATAACGATGCCACCTTTCTGATTTCCATCTGCTGTTTTTCAATGTCGTAATATTACTATCCCTCTTTTTCTTGACATCATAACTGCAATCCAACGATGATATTTTCCTTTCCTAAACGACTTAAAATTCCAGATTCCTTTTAAGTCTTTGCTGCCACTTCTATGAATCATAAGTAACCACGACAATGATCTTTTCAGTTCGTATACGAATTGAAATAGCTCTCTTCTAGCTTCATACTATTACTTTGTTGATCCATCTTGTCAAAATCATAACTTGACAGCAACAATGATCTTTTCCATTGACAAACATCGCGAAATAGCCTTCTTGCAGCTTTATAATAATAATTTTCTGTTTCTTCTTTAAATCATAACTTGCAGCAGCAATGATATTTTCTATTCTTATATGACTTGAAATAGATCTATTCCAGCTTCATAATAATAATTTTCTGTTTCTTTTTTAAATCATAACTTGCAGCAGCAATGATATTTTCTATTCATAAATGACTTGAAATAGATCTATTCCAGCTTCATAATAATAATTTTCTGTTTCTTCTTTAAATCATAACTTGACAGCATCTATGATCTTTTCCATTTATAAACGACGCGAAATAACTCTCTTCCAGCTCCGTAATAGTACTTTACTGCTTTTTCTTCAAATCATAGCTCAGCAGCAATAATGACATTTTCTATTCATAAACAACTTAAAATAGCTCTCTTTCAGCTTCATAATAATACTTTATTGCTTCTCAGTGAAATCATAAATTGACAGCAACAATGATCTTCTCCATTCATAAACGATGCGAAATAGCTCTCTTCCAGCTTCATAATAATACTTTATTGCTTCTTTGTGAAATCATAAATTGACAGCAACAATGATCTTTTCCATTCATAAACAACGCGAAATAGCTGTCTTCCAGCTTCATTATAATACTTTATTGCTTCTTCGTGAAATCATAACTTGACAGCAACAATGATATTTTCCATTTATAAACGATGCGAAAATGCTCTCTTCCAGCTTCATAATAATACTTTATTGCTTCTTTGTGAAATCATAAATTCACTGCAACAATGATATTTTCCATTCATAAACGATGTGAAATTGCTCTCTTCCAGCTTCATAATAATACTTTATTGCTTCTTTGTGAAAGCATAAATTGACAGCAACAATGATCTTTTCCATTCATAAACAACGCGAAATAGCTTTCTTCCAGCTTCATGATAATACTTTATTGCTTCTTCGTGAAATCATAAATTGACATCAACAATGATCTTTTCCATTCATAAACAACGCGAAATAGCTCTCTTCCAGCTTCATGATAATACTTTATTGCTTCTTCGTGAAATCATAAATTGACAGCAACAATGATCTTTTCCATTCATAAACGATGCGAAATAGCTCTCTTCCAGCTTCATAATAATGCTTTACTACTTCTTCTTGAAATCATAAATTGACAGTTACAATGATCTTTTCCATTCATAAACGATGCGAAATTGCTCTCTTCCAGCTTCATAATAATACTTTACTACTTCTTCTTGAAATCATAAATTGACAGTTACAATGATCTTTTCCATTCATAAACGATGCGAAATAGCTCTCTTCCAGCTTCATAATAATACTTTACTGCTTCTTCTTGAAATCATAAATTGACAGTTACAATGATCTTTTCCATTCATAAACGATGCGAAATTGCTCTCTTCCAGCTTCATAATAATACTTTACTACTTCTTCTTGAAATCATAAATTGACAGTTACAATGATCTTTTCCATTCATAAACGATGCGAAATTGCTCTCTTCCAGCTTCATAATAATACTTTACTACTTCTTCGTGAAATCATAAATTGACAGCAACAATGATCTTTTCCATTCATAAACGACGCGAAATAGCTCTCTTCCAGCTTCATAATAATACTTTACTGCTTTTTCTTGAAATCATAAATTGACAGCAACAATGATCTTTTCCATTCATAAACGACGCGAAATAGCTCTCTTCCAGCTTTATAATAATACTTTACTGCTTCTTCTTGAAATCATAAATTGACAGCAACAATGTTCTTTTCCATTCATAAACGACGCGAAATAGCTCTCTTCCAGCTTGATAATAATACTTTACTGCTTCTTCTTGAAATCATAAATTGACAGAAACAATGATCTTTTCCATTCATAAACAACGCGAAATAGCTCTCTTCCAGCTTTATAATAATACTTTACTGCTTTTTCTTGAAATCATAAATTGACAGCAACAATGTTCTTTTCCTGTCATAAACGACGCGAAATAGCTCTCTTCCAGCTTCATAATAATACTTTACTGCTTCTTCTTGAAATCATAAATTGACAGCAACAATGTTCTTTTCCTGTCATAAACGACTCGAAATAGCTCTCTTCCAGCTTCATAATAATACTTTACTGCTTTTTCTTGAAATCATAAATTGACAGCAACAATGATCTTTTCCATTCATAAACGACGCGAAATAGCTCTCTTCCAGCTTCATAATAATACTTTACTGCTTTTTCTTGAAATCATAAATTGACAGCAACAATGTTCTTTTCCTGTCATAAACGACACGAAATAGCTCTCTTCCAGCTTGATAATAATACTTTACTGCGTCTTCTTGAAATCATAAATTGACAGCAACAATGATCTTTTCCTGTCATAAACAACGCAAAATAGCTCTCTTCCAGTTTCATGATAATTCTTTACTGCGTCTTCTTGAAATCATAAATTGACAGCAACAATGTTCTTTTCCTGTCATAAACGACGCCAAATAGCTCTCTTCCAGTTTCATGATAATTCTTTACTGTGTCTTCTTGAAATCATAAATTGACAGCATCAATGATCTTTTCTTGTCATAAACGACGCGAACTAGCTCTCTTCCAGTTTCATAATAATTCTTTACTGCGTCTTCTTGAAATCATTAATTGACAGCAACAATGTTCTTTTCCATTCATAAACAACGCAAAATAGCTCTTTTCCAGCTTCATAATAATACTGTACTGCTTCTGCTTGAAATCATAAATTGACAGCAACAATGATCTTTTCCATTCATAAACAACGCAAAATAGCTCTCTTTCAGCTTTATGATAATTCTTTACTACTTTTTCTTGAAATCATAACTTGACAGCAAAAATGATCTTTTCCATTCATATACAGCGCGAAATAGCTCTCTTTAAGCGTCATTATAATGCTTTACTGGTTCTTCTTAAAATCATAAATTGACAGCAGCAATGATATTTTCCATTCATAAACAACGCGAAATTGTTCTCTTTCAGTTTCATAATGATACTTTACTGCTTCTTCTTGAAATCATAACTTGGCAGCAAAAATGATCTTCTCCTTTGTTAAACTACTTAAAATATCTCTCTTCGATCTTCGAATTAATACTCTGCTGCTTCTTCTTGTAATCATAACTCGATAGCAACAATGGTATTATGCATTCGTAAACGACGCGAATTAGCTCTCTTTTAGTTTCATTATAATACTTTACTGCTTCTTCCTTAAATGATAACTTAACAGTAACAATGATAATTTCTATTCATAAACGACACGAAATAACTCTCTTCCAGCTCCGTAATAATACTTTGCTGCTTCTCCTTTAATCCATAACTAGACACGGCTTTCACTTCATAAACAAAGAGTTTCTATCAGCCCTCTTCTTATTTTTTACAGATTCTTGTAAAACTTCTAGTCATTACTTTTCATCATATCCTTATAGGACTTTATCCTGAAGGGATATGGCTCATCAAGATTTTTCGCACTCTTTTATAACAATGTTCTCTATTGTGACGCAATATTAATTGATTGCGTCACAATGCACTTTTATCTGAATTTCTATTGTCTTAGATTTTTATGATGAGCCAATGATATTCCTTCACTATTATTGCATTTCACTACTAAGTCTTATGTCACCTGCATCTGTTTCTCATCTGTTAACCCGTTAACTGGCATTGCAAATATGTATTATCACAATGACAATGTAGACATAACGATGCCACCCATCTGATTTTCTCATCTGCTGTTGATGAATGTCGTAATATTACTATCCTGCTTCTTCTTGAAATCATAACTTGACAGCAAGAAGGATCTTTTTCATTCAAATACAACTATAAATTAACTCCCTTCGGACTTCATAATAGATACTCTGCTACTTGTTCTTTAACTCATAGCTTGACAGCAACAATAATCTTCGCCATTTAGAAAACGGCTTGAAATAGCTCTCTCCGAGCTTAACAATAATACTCTACTGATTTTTCTTTAAATCATAACTAGGCAGCAGCAATGATCTTTTCTAATCCTCAACGACTTGAAATTGCTCTCTTCCAGCTTCTTAATAATAGTCTACTGCTTTCTCTTCGCATCATAACTTGAATGCAACAATGACCTTTCATGTCCATCACATCCTAGAACCAGCTCTCTTTGAACTCCATCATGATATACTGCTTTGCTTTTTTCTATCTGAAAACAATAATGATCTTTTCCGTTGATCAACTACTAGAACTAACCCTCTTCGAACGTTATAGTATGAATACTCTGCCGCTTCTTTTTTAATTTGTTACTTGACAACAACAATGAACACTAACACTCCCTTTCATGAACTAGTAAACTTAGCTTTCTTTGAGCTTTATGAATACTCCTCTACTTTTTCTTTAAATCATAACTTCGCATCAATAGTGATATTTTTGATTCATAAACACAGTGCGTCGAAGATCTTCCTTATTTTATTATTTTTTAGGTCTCTCTATCGCTCTTCATCACGCCCTCATATGACATTCACTGTTCTGCTATTAAGGAACAGTCAGACTTTTTGGCCATTTTTAAAGAAATGTTTTCCATTGTGCTGTAATATTGATTGCCTGCGCCAAAATCCACTTTTCTCTGAATTTCTATTGGCTCAATTTTTTATGATGAACCAATGATAATCTTGCACTAATTTGACATTTGCTTCAGTTTGACATCATCTGCATTCATCCGCAGCAGAATCCCAGTGATCGGCATCAATTCCGTTTCTGTTGCTGCAATAATGCAGCAGATCTATTAACCAATAAGATCACCACATTTTTTGCGAATTTTGTTTGTTTTCAAAAATATACTCTTATAACCACAATGTGCAATCAACGAACCATCATCTATCAATCTGACTTCTCTTTTATCCGTTTGAGGTAATTGTATCGCAAAATTATAGGATNGCTCTCTTCCAGCTTCATAATAATACTTTATTGCTTTTTCGTGAAATCATAAATTGACAGCAACAATGATCTTTTCCATTCATAAACAACGCGAAATAGCTCTCTTCCAGCTTCATGATAATACTTTATTGCTTCTTCGTGAAATCATAACTTGGCAGCCACGATGATATTTTTCATTCATAAACGACGTGAAATAGCTCTCTTCCAGCTTCATAATAATAGTTTATTGCTTCTTTGTGAAATCATAAATTCACTGCAACAATGATCTTTTCCATTCATAAACGACGCGTAATAGCTCTCTTCCAGCTTCATAATAATACTTTATTGCTTCTTCGTGAAATCATAAATTGACAGCAACAATGATCTTTTCTATTCATAAAGAACACGAAATAGCTCTCTTCCAGCTTCATGATAATACTTTATTGGTTCTTCGTGAAATCATAAATTCACTGCAACAATGATATTTTCCATTCATAAACGACGCGAAATAGCTGTCTTCCAGCTTCACAATAATACTTGATTGCTTCTTCGTGAAATCATAAATTGACAGCAACAATGATCTTTTCCATTCGCGAAATAGGTCTCTTCTAGCTTCATAATAATACTTTATTGCTTCTTCGTGAAATCATAAATTGACAGCAACAATGATATTTTCCATTCATAAACGATGCAAAATTGCTGTCTTCCAGCTTCATTATAATATTTTATTGGTTCTTCGTGAAATCATAAATTGACAGCAACAATGATCTTTTCTATGCGCGAAATAGGTCTCTTCTAGCTTCATAATAATACTTTATTGCTTCTTCGTGAAATCATGAATTGCCAGCAACAATGATATTTTCCATTCATAAACGATGCAAAATTGCTGTCTTCCAGCTTCATTATATTATTTTATTGGTTCTTCGTGAAATCATAACTTGACAGCAACAATAATCTTTTCCATTCATAAACAACGCGAATTAGCTCTCTTCAAGCTTTATAATAATACTTTACTGCTTCTTCTTGAAATCATAAGTTGGCAGCATCAATGATCTTTTCTATTCATAATCGACGCGAAATAGCTCTCTTCCAGCTTCGTAATAATAGTCTGCTGCTTCTTATTTAAATCATAACTTGACAGCAACAATGATATTTTCCATTCATTAACGATGCAATCTGGCTTTCTTCGACCTACAAAATAATACTGTGCTGCTTCTTTAAATCCTAACTTGACATCAGCTTTCACTTCATAAAGCAAGAGTTTCTATCAGCCCTCTTCTTATTTCTTTCTTATTCTTGAAACCCTTCTTCTCATTGCTTTTCGTCACATCCTCATAGGTTGTTATCCTTAACGAATATGGCTCATTTAGACTTTTCGGCCTCTTTTTTAACAATGTTCTCTATTGTGACGCAATATTAATTGATTGCGTCACAACGCAATTTTATCTGAATTTTTATTGGCTTAGATTTTTATGATGAGCCAATGATATTCTTTCACTATATTGCATTTCACTACTTAGTCTTACGCCACCTGCCTCTGCTTCTCATCTGTTATCCCGTTAACTGGCATTGCAAATATGTATTATCACAATGACAATGTAGACATAACGATGCCACCTATCAGATTTTCTAATCTGCTGTTTTCGAATGTGGTAATATGACTATCCTGCTTCTTCTTGACATCATAACTTGACAGCAAGAAGAATCTTTCTCCTTCAAATACAACTATAAACTAACTCCCTTCGGACTTCATAATAGATACTCTACTACTTGTTCTTTAACTCCTAGCTTGAAAGCAACAATAATCTTTGCCATTCAGAAAATGACTTGAAATAGCTCTCTTCGAGCTTCACGATAATACTCTACTGCTTTTTCTTCAAATCATAACTAGGCAGCAGTAATGATCTTTTCTATTCCTAAACGACTTGAAATTGCTCTCTTCCAGCTTCTTAATAATAGTCTACTGCTTCCTCTCCGCATCCTAACTGAATGCAACAATGACTTTTTACATTCATCATCTACTAGAATTAGCTCTGTTTGAACTGCATTATGATACACTGCTTTTGCTTTTTTATATCTGAAAACAATAATGATCTTTTTCGTTTATCAACTACTAGAGCTAACGCTCTTCGAACTTTATAGTATGAATACTCTGCCGCTTCTTTTTTAATTTGTTGCTTGACAACAACAATGAACACTCCCTTTCATGACCTAGTACACTTAGCTTTCTTTGAACTTCATGAATACTTTGCTACTTCTTCTTTAAATCATAACTTAGCAGCAACAGTGATCTTTTTGATTCATAAACACAGTTCGTCGAAAATCTTCCTTATTTTTACTACTTTTATAGATCTCTCTTTTGCTTTTCATCATTTTATCATATGACATTCTCTTTTCTGCTATTAAGTAACAGTCAGACTTTTTGGCCTCTTTCATAGAAATCTTTTCCATTGTGATGTGATATTGATTGCCTGCCCCAAAATCCACTTTTCTTTGAATTTCTATTGGCTTAATTTTTTATGATGAACTAATGATATTCTTGCTCTAATTTGACATTTGATTCAGTCTGACATCATCTGCCTTCATCCGCAGCAGAATCCCAATAATCGGCATCAGATCTGTTTCTGTTGCTGCAATAATGCAGCAGATCTATTAACCGATAAGATCACCACATTTTTTGCGAATTTTGTTTGTTTTCAAAAATATACTCTTATAACCACAATGTGCAATCAACGAACCATCATCTATCAATCTGACTTCTCTTTTATCCGTTTGAGGTAATTGTATCGCAATATTATGGGNCTTTTCTCTGAATTTCTATTGGCTCAATTGTTTATGTTGAACCAATGATAATCTTGCACTAATTTGACATTTGCTTCAGTTTGACATCATCTGCATTCATCCGCAGCAGAATCCCAGTGATCGGCATCAATTCCGTTTCTGTTGCTGCAATAATGCAGCAGATCTATTAACCAATAAGATCACCACATTTTTTGCGAATTTTGTTTGTTTTCAAAAATATACTCTTATAACCACAATGTGCAATCAACGAACCATCATCTATCAATCTGACTTCTCTTTTATCCGTTTGAGGTAATTGTATCGCAAAATTATAGGATTTATTGTTTGGGTTTGAAAAAATTTGATATTAAAAACTGTTAGAGTTTATTTCAATTAGGGAATTATACTGGGTGCTTCAAGTAAGTTTATTTCATTCATGTCCATCTTTTATTCTTTAATCACCGTAACCCCGTCAGCTCAGGCTGCTTTTCAGGGGGCAATGATAATTGATTTACAATTTACAATTTCATTCGGCTAAAGATTTAATTTACTGGATGAATATGGATTAATCTAATTCTGCTCTCTAGTGGAACGACTTACATCGATTTACAATTTGTTATGAGCACTGGAAATATGATTAAAGTCATCTTAACGAAAATTCATCAATTACTCGATCCAATCGTAAAAAACAAAATGTAAAGTTTGATTAAATTAGAATATTAGCGATATTGTAAATAATTTGTTTTCCAAAAGTTTGCAAAATCAAAGACTACCGTTTTGAAGCAAAAGGTCAAATTGAGATTTTCCCTTGTGTAAAATTTCGAATATATTTGGAAATCTTTGCAATCTTTCTAAGCATTTACTAGTTAAATGAATTAAACTGCTAGATGTTTTCGAATTTTTTTAGTCACCAAGATTAGTTCATTTCATAGTTTTAAAGGACAAGTCCGGGGTTTCCACAATTAACGTCAAAAAGTAACCTTTCCAACTGCCAAGCATTGCTTGTAGCTTTTTTCCAGGGTTTGATGTCTTTTTCTGTTGTAATTTCGTACGATTTTTTCGTAAGTTAGGCCCAATGTCGTCGCCATTTTGAAAACGCGATAAAATGGCTAGCCTCGGTTTGGAGGTCGATTGTGACGTCGGAAATTACTTAAGAGTTCTATAAGAAAACAGCCTCGTTCAGGTCGAAGGCGCAATGGATGAAATTACGTCATGAATAATGACGTCATTTCGCTCATTTAACATATTTGAATACACAATTTCGCAGAGAAAAGACAGAGAAGGTTGGAAAAAAGTACTACACACCATTCACGACTTTGTGATCTTTCATTTTATGAACAATTATTCCAACCCGGACTTGTTCTTTAAGTTTCCTTTGTGATAAAAGAAAGATCTTTTAATTTCAGGTAAACTCGTCGAGGAAGAGGAACAAGCAAAGGGAGTATTGGCTTTCAGTGTCTACAAATCTTATTGGAAAGCAGTTGGACATTTTCTCTCGGTCTCAATCATTGTTTTCCTTCTCTTCATGCAAGGTAAGGAATGATATTATCGTAACAGTTTTGGCCAAATTATTGTGAATGTATCTGCAAAGCACAATAGAATGTTATCAAATCATTTGACATTGGATAAGGGGAATTTACAGAAGAATAAGAAAATTATAGAGGACAAATGAAACGATTGCGTCCTTGTAATTAAGCACAAGGGTAGGTTTCGTAAACTAACTTGCCCTTGTGTTTGCGACAGGCACAAGGACACACAGCTTGTCTAGAAATCTAGCTTCACTTAATAACAGGTTTTAGCTGGAAACGTCATTCACAAAACCTCTGTTCGAAGCGCAATCGTTTGTACTTCAATTTGTTTTTTTCAATGAAATATTTTATAACACGCATGCTTGAGTTTGCGCAGATTTCATAACAATAACTGCATAAGGTGGGGTGGGATAAAATGGGTCTACGGCGTAAAATAGATATTTTTTTATATGTTCGATTTAAGCATTTGCATAAAGAAGGTACCTAAGGCACTACATATGAGCTACTATGCAACACTACGAGGACGATGTCAGGGGGAGCAAAAGACAATGACAATTCCCTGGCTATTCCATAAAAGCATCATGCAAATAAATACTATTAAATATACAATAAGAAAGGGCTACATGTAAACTATTAAATACGGATATACTATGATCTGTTTCACATTGGAAATCAGGCCAACGTGGATCTATTGAGCTTTTTGCTAGAAATATCCCTCCTCGCCAAATCGATTAAAAGTTGGCTATTTTTCTTGTATCATCGACATAATAAGCTGCCTTTAATATTAAAATTTTGCCTTAGATTTTTCTCAATTCATTTAAAACTATCATTTTATTGACAGGCCTATTGTGGAAGAAATTTTAAGGCCAAGAAAACTTTTCCTGCCACTATTATCTAGCTTTTCTGGTTCATTAAATCAATATTTCATTTTCATTTATTTTAATTGTCAATCATTTAGGGACGGTGACCCTTCAACAAAGGCTGTTTTTCAAGAGGCCCTCCATTTATAACGATGCAGTAAATACAATAATACAAAACTGAACAACCCTGGTCGTTTGGAAAAATGATCCTAAACTTGTTGCCTAAATAGATAATTTCTGAAAAATATGTAACTGCAACTATCAGAGCTGATAATTTTTGAGAAGAAACAAGAGGCATTGAATTTCCATGAAAAGAAAAATTTGAAAGTGTTCGTACTTTGCCATCTTTTTACCAGCTATATATTTGAGATTTTTCTCAATTCAGACCCACATTGTCCCCACTCTACCCTAGGTTTGCTCGTCGTTTCTGAACGATTAGCGTTTCCAGATAAACAGCAGTCGAGTAATACAACCGTCGAAGAAAACGATACAGACGGCAAAAGTTGCTGTGAATAGGTTGCTAACTCAGTCCTTGTGCACGCAAAAGGATATTTTGAAAGTCAAGCTCCATTCAAGCAAATTGTAGCGATTAACAAGGGCAGATTTTGCAATACAGTAGCAACAGTTGCGTTTGATTGAAGGTATTTTTGCTTAGTTTTGTTAAATAAGAAGCACTATTTTTTTTCAGACCTGTACTAGTGTTTTATAAAATGGGGTATCATTTTGAAAATCAGGGTCTGTGTTTCTTAAATTTGTGTTTCTTATATGCGGGACACTACTGTACGTGATCGCTGGGGAGATTGACCTAAAAGAGCAAACGAATATATGTCGAGAGAGCAACGATGACGTATCTAAATATCTGCCATCTCAGTTTTTCTTCATTTGATCCAGACCGTGAACAAAAAGCATTACCATGTCATATCTTTTTGTGTGTATTCCAGGCATTTATTGCTCGGATTGATTTTGGTTTCAGGGGAACTTCCAAGGAAATTGTAATTAGATAGCATCTTTGTTAGCTAAGAACGTTTTCCTGATTGGAATTTTGAACCATTGTCTCTGTATCGTTGTAGCAGACTTTCCCGTGGACTTGCTACAAGTCTATCTTTTGGTTCTAAAGAAGATGGTCCTAAAGAACGAGAGGAAGAAAATAAAGAAAAATTCCCTTTCCTTTCTCTTGTTTTCTTCATTTTTCTCCACTCTTTTTTTCCGTCTCTTTCTCACGAACTAAACGAGAGACTTGTTGCAAGTCCAACCTTCCGCTATTTCAAATCGTTGGGGTTTGATACCCGTATTTTTTAGTTTTAGTAGTGTATTATAATTAGTTGTTTTTATTTCAAGGTTCACGAAATATTAGCGACTGGTGGCTTGCTTACTGGATATCACAGGAAAAGCAAAAGAATCATGCTACTTCAAATGCAACCCTCACGTCTTTTCATGTTAATTTTGACGGTGATGTGAAATTTTATTTGACAGTCTATGGCTCAATAGCTGGAGCCAATACTGTGAGTATGAATATTTACATTTCTCTGTTCATTCATTCATTCATTCATTCATTCATTCATTCATTCATTCATTCATTCATTCATTCATTCATTTTAAATTCTTTACTCGCGGTAACCGCGCCAATCAAAAAGGTACAATAGACTGCTTTTCAGGGGACCTTGTATAAAATCTTACAAATTAAGTTGGAATAAATACAAAGTAAAACCCTAATTTAGTTACAATGATAAGTAAGATGGTAAATAAATAAACGGTAAAGAAGTAGAAAAGTAAGCTATTTCAAAGCGTCTCTAAATGCTTCGAAAGAGGATGCCTGCTTGACTTCATAACCCAGGAGGTTCCACACTCCAGCACCACGATATGAGAATGCTCGCTGACCATTACTTGTTTTCAGCAGTGGGACTTAAAGATCAGTTACGGTGTTTCTCAAATTTTTCCTACTGCATGTCGAATTTTTAGTGAATATTTCTGGCAGGTAATCTGGAGCAAGGTAATTTATCGATTTGGAAACCATNAAAAGATTTTGTCGCATTAAACCCAATAACGCAACAAAAACACCGAAATCAGTAGAAAGAAGACTATTAACTCCTGTAAAAGAAACGATAACCAAAATAAACCGGTAACAAGAGAAAAAACTGTTAAATCCTGTATGGCATTGTTGACCCTTTAGGCTGATATCGTTTTTATGTACTTTGGGGTATCTCAGTACTTGTCTGAAGAATGTCTGAAGATAGCCACTAAAATCTAAATAATTTTGAAGAATTTTGCCCTTTGGAACCTAAATCAATCAATTGAGAACTGACTTGGCAAACAGCTTCATGAACTTCAGGCAAACTAACTAAAAAAAACAAATGGAGTTGGATGTATTATTTCATAAAAAACACAAACATTTAATTAAAACAGTCATTTACTACTTATATATTTAGATTTTTCATACAAGTTTTACTGTTCACTATACAGTCAACGACATCATGAGTAGACAATTAATTTATGATTTGCTTATTAGCTTTACAGCATTTAACCATGCGTTTTTAATCTGTTTCATACACAGACATTTACTGTGCTTTGTATGCTATTCCCTTCAATTTTCATAACCCTTTAATCCCCCCCCCCTTTATATTGCAGACACACATTTGTTCAAAAATGACACGTGATCACCGTACATTTTGCGGATACAAAATTTCAATGTTTCAGAAATCACACACATCATCATTTTGCAGTACATTGACTGGAACAAAGCTTTAAAACTGTCCACGAAAATTGCCATCATTTTTGTTCTGTGCATTTTTAGCATCAAAACTTTCAACGATGCACAATCTAAAATGTTTTAAATATTTTACAACCTTTCATCTTGCTCAAACTCTATCACGATAAAACGTCATATATGATTTTTATTTTCCTCCAGTGTCACTGTATGTAACCTGCAAGTGATATCGGAGTATAGGAAGGGATGTAAGCGTTATCCCCACTTCTACTGCGCTTAGCATATTGATATTGACCGAAATTTCTTTAAAATTTTCATGAATGATTCAAAAATTCCTACCAAAAATGAATTTGACAAAAATATTCAATTTAATAAATATTCATGAATTTAAATTTGCCATGCTTAGTACTGCTGCCATTAACTTAGTGTGTTCCTTGTTTCTTCTCTTATTAAGGATTAAAGTAGATCGAAAATCGAAGGGAATGCTTTTTAGCTGTACACTGTACCAGGTGAGTCAAAAAAGAGTTATGTGTGCTCGATCAGCAATAAAACAAAACCTGTGATTCGTTTGCGTTGAATTTTTGTATGAACCTCAAAGAATAGATTTGAAATAGACACCATTGTCGATGCTTTTGCTCGATTTTGCTATGCTTGCAACACAGGAAGCCCAAACTGACTCATCACAATCAGGACCCTACTTACTATCAAGCAAGAACTGAAGCAATAAGTCAACCTCTGTGAATGATTCAACTCTCTTCTATAGAACTTCATGATTCAAGCTGGCAGAATGAAATTACTGAAATAGCATTGATTGTCGATCGTGTTTATCTGCAGCCACATTTCCGGTGTAAGATCGTAGTATCGGTGCCACTATGCCATTTTAAATAGCTCCAAAAGGATGCGTAGTTCTAAAGTTCTATCTACTGTTATAGATATAGCAGGAAGCCCAAATATATATATATATATATATATATATATATATATATATAGGTTAAAACGAAAAAATACAGTGCACAAGTAGAAATACAAGTTAAAACGAAATACAAAATGAGTACAGGCATCACTGATTTACTGCAGACTTGTATATTTTTGATATGTTTATTGACGTCAGTCTCAACAGGAAAGCCAATGGGCGCTGTGAGCGCTTTTATGACAGGGAACTACCTCTGTCAACCTGTTACCTGAGACTGCCTTTCTCGGCAGCATCTAAGGCTTTTCATACAGAGCTTTGTCATATTTGACGTCTTATTAATAGAAAAATGGCGCTTTGGCCTAGGCCTTTTTCGGCCGAATGTTTTGGAGCTATCACCGGAATTTTCTCGGTGTGCTATGCCTTTTTGGCATCAGAAAATGCTGCAATCAGAGTTGCTTGGCCAGGAACAATCATTCCTGTCCATCTTTTGGCCCTGCAACATTAATTTCTGCCTGAACTTCAATAGGTATATATATAGGCAGTTATAACAGTAGATAGAACTACATATCAATTTTACGTGACTATATAGCGTGGTATAGTGGCTACGACACAGCCATTTCACACAAGCAACGTTGTTGCAGAAAGACACAATCGACAATCAATGATGTGTCAGTAATTGCGTTCTGCAAACTGCTAGCATGAATTTTTTGAGAAGAAAGTTGAATCGATACGATATCTATTCAAAATTTCTGTCTCAAGTAAATTCAAAATCGTTAAAAAAGCCAGGGTCGAAACCTAGACAGCCTTGCTTATCCAGAGCAACATCGACACTTCAGGATACTTCCTTGGGAAGGGAGCAAATTTCCAAACATTTTGATTCACGAAAAGAGTTCTGCTCTTCGAAGAGAAGTTGGAAGGACGAGATTCGTTCCTGTGTAAAAATTAAATTTCTCTCAATCAGCAAGACAGATATTCAACGGTTTGCAGAAATTTGTGTTTTTGCCGAAACTTGTGCGGAAAACTTTATTTTTTTTTATTAATTCATATTTTTACACGATATCCCATCAGTACAAAATTAAACTACAAAAGTTACAAGTTTGTTTTAAATGAAAAATGAAAAACAAAATTTAAAATTTGGTATTAGCTAGGATTGGATCCAGGCTGAGATCTGATCTTCCTGGGAGTCGTGTTTTAGTTAGGGTTTACTGAGCTCTTTAAATGCGTTTTCAATTTTCTTTTAAACTGATAGAGCGAGGGGATTTCCCTTATTTCGATTGGTATTTCATTCCAAGCTTTAAGCCCGGAAAGGTGGAAACTTTTTTTTGTACACTCAAGTTTAAACTTTGGGATGTCGAGATTTCTATTGTTTCTTGTGTTATACCTAGAAATTTCATTCCTCTGACTATACGTGTTCCAGAGGCTCTCAGGGCACTGCTTGTGGACTATTTTGTGTATCATGATAGATCTGTCAAAATAGATGATTTGATCAACGTTCAGCCCATTATTGATCCAGGGGTCTTTTATTCTAGCATTTTGAATAATTGAGAAGGCCCTGTTCTGTAGACGCTGAAGCGTTTGCAGCTTCAAACTGTGCATTGCGAACATACGAATTGAGCAAAACGCCCGGACAGGGTATGCATATCTAATCTATTGTTTCAACTGGGCATAAAAGTTTTGATTAAAGGGAATCTAAGCATTGACAAGCCTTGGACAAAATAAACTTACAAAAAACAATAGGCAGTGACACGGGCCGCTTTCTATTTGGGTAACTGATCTACGTCAACAGGAAGTTCTGACACCTGATAGGCTAGAATTTGACCGCAAGTGGTTAGAGCCACTTTTATACGCTTACATTCCTTTTAAAACAATTGAATGACACGTTCTTGGTTACTCAGATAGAATACATGTCAATCTTTTTCAACTCACCCATTGATTCATACTAAATATTTTTTTATATTCTACAGATTATAGTAAACATTTTACCTTAGTCAAAACAAATTATTGTACACTTGTACAAACTGTGCAATGGTACTGTTTCTCAATAGCGTCAGAGTAGAATAAACAGTTGATACTCTCCCACTGCCCACTCATTTAGTTTCTGATTATGATAATTGCTTCATTTTGTGTGTATTGTGTTTCTGTGTACCTTCTGCTTTAAAGAAAACAAAATTGCGGGGGGGTATGCTAAAAAAAATTTAACCATTCAGACCACATTTACACTGTCAGAAAGTAGTTACGGTACAAGAGCGTTGGCACTGCTCCAAAACTAATTTTTTGAAACGAAGTTTTAAGGATTAGAAGGATCAATATCAACATATTTAATACATATTTGAATTCTGAATAGAACTGTCACATAACAACACTGTCACGCAACTCCTACAAGTGACAAACTGAGACCCCGTGTGCACTGTACTGCCAAAAGCAAGGGCCACAACTTGGGATCCATAACTAAAGGGTTGATATTGATCAAATTTGAAGGCAGAAACACGACAATACGACAAAATACAACAACAAATGAATGAATTCATTTCATACCAATATAATTTGATATTGGTATAAAATGACTTCACTCATTTGCTCTTGTTTTTTGTCGTATTGTGGTTTTTCTGCCTTCATTTGATTAATATCATCCCTTTAGTTGTGGCCCTTAGTTTTGGCAGTACAGTGCACACGGGGTCTCAGTTTGTCACTTTTAGGAGTTGTGTCGGGTCAATTCAATCATTTCATAGAATGCATATGCTGGCTAGAATGAAACAAGGGTCAACGGAGGGCTCTTTTTACATTAGGACACATCGAGGGGGGATCGCTCTGGCGTTACATTGTTTAATAACCCTCGATCCTACAAGTTGAAAACTGAAAAAGTCACCTGGAACAATTCAATTTTTCTGGTAAATGATAAGAATCGAGCTATTCACATCCGAATCAATATGGAGAAGATTTTGGACCGTTTTTTTTTTATATCTTTGGTGTATGTGGCGCATTTTGGATCGTTTCAGCACTTCAGTTGTACGATTATACTTTACAATTACACGTCAGAAGTGGTGACATTCACCATAGCAGTAACTCTATAAAACTGTAAGTGGATGGATCTAAGTGGAGCGTTGAAGTGTTACATTTTTCACAATAGGCTTTACAGCCTGTCTAGTTTGTTTGGTTCCACTCGTTACGGCAGAAAAGAATTGGAAGTACGTGCAATACTTTGAAAATTGTGCTTACTAGTAGCTACTCCATGTAAATATCTTCTGTCGGTGCTCTGTAATCCAAGTATTGACTGTAAAATTTCTTGAAGCAATCACTAGAAGAAAAGCAAATTGGTTTGTAGAAAATTGCCGAGTGAGAGAAGCATTGGCGTTTTAAAGGGGCTCAGTCGTCAAGCAGTAAACAAATCGGTAAACTCGCACGTGTCGGGGATTATCCATTATTCATCCATTGTTCCCTGCAGTTTGTTTGGTGGCTTCGCCCAAGCAACAACAAAGTGACCGTTAAAAATCCACTTCTATCCGAGCAATCGTAGAAGATATGAATGTTTGGTTTATTCCTTAGAAGGATTAATGCCACAACAACAACCTTCATTTTGAAAAAAATTCGAAAATCCTGTGTGATATCACCTTTCAAAAAACTGCAAAAATCATCGTTGTGTTTACATTTTGACGACGGAGCCCCTTTAAGGATTTAACTATCATGAATCATGCATTGATTTCAACATATAGCATGTCATTTCACTAAGATCAAGCAACTAATGTCAATCATTTCGAAAAAACGCTATCATACAGGGTGTCCCAAAAAATGTTTCGACGTTTGATTAAATATAAAAAAATAACGAAATAATGAATGGGCTCCCTGTTAACATAACCATATTGCTGGCTGAGATTTTAAATTAATTTTAGACACCAGAAACTAGCAAATCGGCTAAATACTCACGGAATTACGAGCGTTCGAAGTTCAAGTTTGTGCGAAAGCTCAAACCAGACGCCCCTAAATTGCATATTTAGTGAAAGTAGAATCTCGGTTATTCAAAGCAAATCAACTGGAATTGAAAATCACTTTCGATCAACTAGCTTTCTATAACATTGAATCAAGGTTATGGATGCTTGGAGGAATCCTGTTCAGCACAATTTAGAATTGCCCCATCTCTCACTGATCAAGTTTTCATTCCGTGTTTTTAAATACTTGCAATCTTAAGTAAATTTTGGCAACGGTTACATGAATTAGATAACTTTGGAAGTCTTTTGTGGTTTGCTCTGATATCGACGAGAGGTAAAACATTGGACAGCCTTCTTTTACCTAGATTTTAGAACGTCTTTTTGGAAAACAAGTCAGTTAGGGCCGTCTGGTTTCAGCTTTCGCACATATTTGAACTTCAAAAGCTTGTAACTCCGTGAATTCTTAACGGATTCGCAAGATTTTGGCGTCTAAAATTAATTTAAAATCTGAGGAACATGGATATCTAACCAGGCGCCCGTACCTTTTATCGTTATTTTTCAACATTTAATCAAACGTCGAACAATTTTTCTGAGACACCCTGTGTGTGAACTATTCAATTCCGCATTTTTACGGCCAGTTTACATGTGCAAAAACACCTCATTTGCCAAACCGGAGGCTTACAGGAGACGTAGATTTCAGTTACTGCCTATCTGGGATCTATAGCGCACCTGACAGCAGCAGGGCTGATATATGAGATACAGCAAAGTCTTTTTTCCGTGAAATACGAACGATTCAACAAATAACGACCAATGATTACACAAATTCTCCTCACAACACTGCTTCGGTTGTGTTTTATTGATACGAAAAGAATTATTTCACTGTCTGAGATTCCATCTGTGGTGAGGTAAAAATCTCACTATATCGCTTACAAATCTCGTTTATAAAAAAATATAACCAAAAGTGAGACATCTAAAGGATTCAGTGAAAAATGGAGTCTTGCGTGTTGACTCCGTGTCCAGCAGATGGATAAATTTTCTCCTTATTCTTAATTTAAAACAATCATTCCTTGAAAAAGAACACTAAAATAATATCATTTTCGATCTCTCAGAAGGCTGAATAAGCAAAGGCAACATATATCAGGGCAAATAATATATTGCAAATGCTTTTCGAGAGAACATCGTTGCTTAACAATGGGATTGCCTCAGAAAATTGCAAATGCAGAACATTTTTACTGTTTGATAAATTTTTCTTTTCAAAGGGATCAGCATCATTTGATATGAAACTGGATAGCATTAAGCGTCAAATCTTTATAAAAGATTACATAAATGGTTATTGCAACTTCCTGTCAAATTAATAGTTTGAAAGTAACTTCTCGTATTTTTCCACTATTCTGTTGCTATGGTTCTCTGCACTTTGATCGAATCCGTCTCAATATAAATGATTATCAATCCCCCTGCTCAATACAATGATTATTTTCAGAAATATAGTGTTTTTCCCACTTTGGAAAAATCCTAAAAAAGCTTTGACAAAATTAAGATCACAGTAAAATAATTGCACAAACAAACTTCCTTCAAGCGTTTTGTACGATGTTTGAATAAATACAAACGAATAACAACTCGAGCTTTGGACAGAGTTTTATTTTGTACTAAATAAAACTCTGTTCAAAGCTCGATTATTTATAATGTTATTTGTTTGTACAGTAAAACAATCTTTAAGAAAACGGTAATTTATGAAAGTCGACCAGGTGAGTCAGAAAAAATTACGAAATTTGAGAAAATAATGCTTCCTGAATACCAAAGCAATAAGATTGGTAGCAGCCTTACTTCATAGCCGATATGTTTAATTAGATATGACAAGTTTCCTGGCTTGAGTCACGTTCCTTTCCGAACTTTGATAAATTATGTTGAAAAGACTTCTGCAAAAATGTCAAACAATTCCCAAAAATGCTGATCGAAGTTTTTTGGTTCCTGCCTCACAGCGATGACAATTGTTTGTGTTAGCATGAATTATGCCCTTGGGAGGATGGACTCACCCCGAGGAATGACCATTCCACTTTCCCAAAGAGATAACTCATAATAAAACGAGTTTAACCCATAGACGTAAAGCAGAAATATTTGGTAGATTAAATCATAATTTTTACGCCATTTGCAAAGTTTTTCAAAGGAACCTTCTCGAAAAAATCCCTCATAAAATCGAAAGGGAGTGACCTATTTCAGCAAGGAAACACTCTAAAATCAATAGAACATGAACACGGCTTTTCAACATGATATTGAAATACGTCATTGCTTCAATAGTCACAAAACTTTCAAACGACGTGAATTTTTCCGGACTCACCCACTACAATATGGCAGCAAAGCTGAAATATGTCTCTTTTTTGTTTATGATTCTCTTTTTGTTTATGATTTAGCAATATGATCAGTAACATCACAACCTCAAACCGATTTGAAACAGAGAAAATGCTGTAATTCCAGAACTAATCAAGCTATCAAATATCGTAAGAAAAGATTATAGCAGGTCGAGTGGCTCAAGTTCACTTCAAGCCTTTCAATCAAACAAACAAAAGATCTATCTAATACAGTAAAAAGCAGCATATGAGAACCTTCCTCGAATAAGAGCCTACCGTCTAAAATCTTCAATATTTACTCATTTATGTCAGAACTTTTTTTATCATGGTTTTTATGGGTTGTTATTTTGAAGAACAAATGCCTTGATGTAGTTTTCAGCTGCGACTATCCATATAAGAGGCCCTTTACATGAGAAATTTCAACCCGGGTGGAGTTGAACACGGGTTGAGTTTCAATTCGGTGGACGGTGTAAGCCTTCATCACAATTACATGAAGGAGGCCGAGTTGAAACTCAACACGGGTTCAACTCAACTCGGCAGCTCAACCCGTGTTGAAATTTCAACACGGGTTGAAATTCTCATGTAAACGCAAAATTTTTTCAACTCGGGGCGAGATTTGAATGCAAACAAAGGAGATTGAATATATTTCCGCAATCATTCAAATATTGGAGTGGGCTCGCATTCCTTCTTCCATTGTTTGCAACCATGTGACCTAATCTCAACCCGTGTTGAGATTTCATGTAAACGCAAGGCAAAATAATCAATGCTGTTAAAACTCAACCCGTGTTGAAACTCAACACGGGTTGAAATTTATCATGTAAAGGGCCTCTAAATGTGATTATTGTGCAAAATGAAAAATTAATAAGCATGACTTCTAGGTCCAACACATACCCAGTGTTCCATCCGCTATCATAGTATTTTGATTTTAAACAGAGTCGTTTAAAGACTCAAAACAACGAAACATCGTAGAAAAGTAAGTTTCTTGAAAATATTTAA
>REGL01000877.1:16090-48843 GCA_004194395.1 Aurelia aurita complex sp. Pacific | reverse complement strand
CCTCCATTCTATATACAGCTTTACAAGATTCTCCGAACGAGAATTCATCTCCACTTTATTTGAATCTTCAAAATCTACAATACCGTTAAAGGAAACCCCAACCTGATAGCATGGCTGCGGTGTCCTGAGCCAGGGGGACTACTGGGTGGGGAGCAGTGACAGCGGCAGTTGTTGTCGTTGTTGTCCTTTCGGCTGGGGTTTCTGTAGCCTGAATTGATCTCTGTAGACTCAACTGATTTGTTTTTAAAATCTCTCTGAAAAGAGAGTCTGCACGCAAGTTTGGGTTTCTGTTGTTCACCCAATGTGTAATCGGTTCCAGTAATTATCTTCATTTGTGATTTTGGTTATATTTTTCCCATGTAAAGGACATGGGACAGTCATGATATTTTGTTCCCTTTGGTATGGTCCTTGTAGCATTACAAAGCAGTTCGTACGAAGTGTCTTAAGTAGTTTGTTTATGTAACATTTTACATTGAATATGAACGAAATTCTCCGCAGTTGTTGTCTCATCTACTTGTTATTTTCCCTCTTCTTCAATTGATCATATTGCAGATATTTTCATGTGATATCTAATTTGATATCTAATTTGAGGTAGACTTCAGATGAATGCATACACTTACCCTACAGCCTGTGCAACTGGATCAGTTGAGTATTTGGACATAAAAACATGGCACGCAAATCTGTGATCATCTGGATGTTTTGTTATGAATCCAAAGTACCTAAAAGAAAAACGATTTTTTGTGAACATTAGCACTGTTTACAGTATACTCATCTCTTCAAAATTGATTCAACTGTTCCACAGTCAAATGATGGAGAAGATTTTTAATTTTTTGCAAAGTTCCACAACGCAACTCATTTTCAGAAAAAATAGAAGAGGCCTGATCGGTAAAAGGACTTGGAATTTTGAACTACAGAGGGGGTGTCCCCCAAAAAACTGTTCCACGTTGGATTTAAGGGGCAGTCAGACGCGACGTTGCGAGGGACATTTTCATTGTATTTGTATGAAAAGTGCTTAGGCTTAGCATCGACTCGTCAATGGAGATTTTGAATGGGATTATCGCACATTTCAATCCATCTCCATCGAGGTTGCTCTTGACAATCTCAAGGATTTAATTGACAGATATTGTTCGTCTATGTCGATTTCATGTATTTGCAAAGTTTTTTTTTGTCTATCACAAATTCCTGAAAGTCGTAAACAGCGATCTTGCTGTAGCAACTTTGAAGCTGCGAAGTGAAAATCTACAAGTCGAAGTGGGCAAGAAACTCACCGAAGAATATGGTTTTTTAGTCAGATTTATGATGCTTGGGGAAACCGAAAGGTGAATAGAACCTTCTCAAACACTACTGGATTCATTGCTCAATTGATTTCATCAAAATTACAGCAAACAAAGAGGTACAGTAGACATGTCTTGGTATTTAGGTCTATACGAACTGGATTGTGACACGCAGAATCTGCTACCCGCGTTTCGCGTCTGACTGCCCCTTTAAAGGTGCCGGTATAACGTAACAAAAGGAACATAACAAAAGGAAAAACATGGTCCGTAAGACGAAACCATGATCGGGAGAGATAATGCAGGGACTTGTAGAAAACATATATGTCATCTTCCTCTGTCTGTATATTTTGGAAAATCTTTTCTTTGATCTTATGTTTAAATGCATTAATATCGTTTGTTGACTTCAATGCAGACTGTTCCATATTTTCGGCCTTAGATAAGATAAGCATTTTTGTCCTGCAGTACTTTTGCGAAATGGAAATTCCAATTTGAATTTGGGCCTTCGTGTTGTTCGGCCCTGGTTGACTGGATGGAATATTTCAGCACTGTAAGCTGGGGCAGTTCCTTTGGAAAATTTAATCATGTTCACATTGATCCGTTGAATTTTTGTGGACACCCTCTTATTTAACTTTGGGTACCATGAGGTGCATGTGTAATCAAAATGGGGTTGAATAAGGGCATTAAAGGCAACCTGTGAAGGGAGTTATCCAGAAAGTTTTGTTTCTAGTGCAGACCCCATGCAGACATTTTAGGTCGCTTTTTATTTCCCAAGTATCTTAGTTGCCATTGATTCACCGGAGAGCTTTTCATCCAGAACACATCCCAGATATGTGACCGTGGAGTGTTGTTTAATCGTTATATCCCCCTCCTGATGTCCAGCTTTTTTAGGTTTTTGCATTTTTTTTGTCCAAAGAGAATGGGTTCAGTTTTGTCCTCTCCAAACTGAATGCTTAATTTGTTTCCTACATAATGCCAATCGCAGATAGCGTTGAAATTTCTATTCAGGTTGTTCTCTGTTTGCTCAATGTTTTTGCTGCTAAAAATCAAGCAGGAACAATCTGCATGCAGAAGCAGGTCAAAGTCGACCGCTAGTGCCATGTTATTCACATAAAGAAGGAATATGAGTGGACCAAGAATTGACCCCTGAGGGACTTCACATGTCCAATTACCATGATCTGAATATTCCTTTTCTATGTTGACGGTATGAAAGTCATTGTTAAAGTATTTCCTATGATCATTAAGTCTGAAAGTCATCGTGGGACAGCAAAGGATCTTGGAAAGCACATGATCGTAAGCTTCACCTTGAATACAAACAAACATTACCAACCGTTAAACTCAGCCAACTATAAAGAGGGCAAGATTTCAGGAAAGCACATTGGTAAGCAAGAAAAACATATTCCAGAATACTCCATTTCAACTAATTTTATTGTGCTTTTCATTAAAAATGATCAGTTACAGGTGGCCTTTTCAACTTTTTGAGTTGGTTGTATAAACATCTATAATTATATTATCATTCATTTCATGAACTAATAGTCACAATTTGAATATAAACAGAGCATTTAATTAAAGGATTGCAGTAATAAAGAAATCAAAGTGTATTAATCGCACGTTCAACTGTCTTGTTTACATTACTTCAAGCAACGAGTAATGATAATGATAATTCAAGCAACGAGCNCCAACCGTTAAACTCAGCCAACTATAAAGAGGGCAAGATTTCAGGAAAGCACATTGGTAAGCAAGAAAAACATATTCCAGAATACTCCATTTCAACTAATTTTATTGTGCTTTTCATTAAAAATGATCAGTTACAGGTGGCCTTTTCAACTTTTTGAGTTGGTTGTATAAACATCTATAATTATATTATCATTCATTTCATGAACTAATAGTCACAATTTGAATATAAACAGAGCATTTAATTAAAGGATTGCAGTAATAAAGAAATCAAAGTGTATTAATCGCACGTTCAACTGTCTTGTTTACATTACTTCAAGCAACGAGTAATGATAATGATAACGAACAACAAGAAAGAGAGTTCATACCAAACTAAAACAGTCTATTTTTAAAACTTTCATTTTACGTCCTCAATTATTCTCGATTTAGGTGTGCCTTTCTGATTGTCGCTATGGCAGCATAAGTTCGCTCCCAAAGATATGACAATTATGAGGTATACAAAAAATGCTGCACCTTACAACGGGTGGAGGAGCTGTCTAATAGAGCTCTGGGAGGAGGGAATGCTACTTTTCCGGAAGATGGAGGACGCACTACGAGAGAAAATCGTATTTGCGAGGCAAGGCAAACACTGGACTGCAGTTGTATTTGGGGCGAAATATCACATTTTAATCCAGTCACGTGGTTCAAAGAAGATAAGAAAGGCTTAAAACATGACAAGATAGTTACCTATCACGTTAAACCAATTTATAGCCCATTCTACAAGGAGGACATGTTCATTTCTATGAGTTG
The DNA here is from genome assembly GCA_004194395.1 of Aurelia aurita complex sp. Pacific. Taxonomy (NCBI): domain Eukaryota; kingdom Metazoa; phylum Cnidaria; class Scyphozoa; order Semaeostomeae; family Ulmaridae; genus Aurelia; species Aurelia aurita complex sp. Pacific. Next base: position 45,109 of record REGL01000877.1, on the reverse strand, counting down.
TTTAAGGGAAATTAATTTCAAAGACAGATGATGATCATTGGATATGGTTGGCCAAAGGCATTCAGGGACACTAGTGATCCTCGTTCGAAGAATAGGGAGTGTGATTGAAGGCGCACAGACTCTTCCATGTTTTAAGGTTATGTTCATTTTCACATTTGCCCCCCGCCCCGTATGTAGCAGGTGAGAAGTAAACCTTTTTCTTGAGGATATGTGTGTCATGGTGCTTAAGGGGATGCGTGTGGCTGTTTGAACTGTGCTGCAAAACTTTTGATAAATCGTATGACAGTGCTAGAAGCTCATCATTCTTCGGCATCCTTTATGTTTGAAGTAGGTCCAGATTGATTACCTCGCATCAACATGAAGCTTTTCCGTCCGCTAGTACTTCTCTGTATCGTAACAGCTTACATTGTGCAATCAAAGCAAAATGGTGCATATTTTGAAGAACACCCGGGATACGGTGAGCATACAAAGGCCTCCATCACAACCAGTCTGTTTCACAAGGCATTCCATCAATGCAGCATCGAAGATCGTTGCAGATATGTCATCAAAAATTTAAAGACCAATGAATACAGCAAGGCTTTGAGCGAACATCAATTACCAGAGAATAGAGGTGATCACAAAGTTTGGTACAGGAAAGATATCATAGGTAATTTCCATTACAGTAAAAACCCGCACATAAGAACCTTCATTTATTAAGAGCCTACAGCCTGAAATCATATATTTTGTACCCAATGGATAAGAACTATTTCAGCCAGATATCATAACTAGGTTCTTAATAAAGGGTTTCATTCATTCATTGGAAAATAAATGCAATCTGTTTGCCAATCAACCTCTTTCGTGAACTCCAAAACATTACTTGCAGAACTGTGATAGGCAGGGCCTGCAGGGGTAAACTGGGTAAGCTTGGGTTGAAATGGATAGGGCCAAGAGTGTAAATAAGTTTGGCTAGGATTTAGATTCACATATTTCCGTTTGTTAAGAATCTACGCCCTGATTACTGGATGTGCCTCATGGCAAAAGAACCTAAACAGGCTGAGTTCAAAATCTTAGGTTCTTGTGTACGGGTTTTTACCGTAATGTAGCAACAAAATTTGTTCGAGGGAGGGACTGCCACTAATTTGATTAAGATTTGTAAATAAATTTATCAACATTGGGTATTTAGATTCTTCAAGTAAAGCTTGCATTTCATATGAAAAAATAGCTCACAGGTTCTCCTCGACGTCCCAAAATAAGTCCTCGTGTTTGAAAAATACCAACATGTCAATACAAGGGTCATTGTTTCAAATTTCTGGCAAATAAATCAGGGAGCAAGGTAATTTTCTAGGTATTATTTATCTGTGTATTATCTAAAGAGCAATTGCCACCCAGGGTCCTTGGAGACATGCTGAAATACAAGACTGCCCGCAACTAAGATTTGGCCTATGTGGAAAATAAGAATTTTGGCACAATTATCTCGCTATTCCTTTTTCCCTCATTCGGATCTCTTCCCATTTTCAACTAGCTCTATTTTGACAGTTGATATTAAATAGGTCCTTTTTTACGTTTGTTGTAAATTAGTGGCTAGACTAATCCGTCGCAGAAATTCCTTTGTTTACAATCATAAATCGCTTCGTTCTGACCTGTCAATAAAAACCAATTATAGCTATCATTAAAAAACTGCCCTCCATTAGCCGAATAAATCTTTGTCAGTTGACGAGCAGAATTTAGAGAGGCAGTGGAATAATAATGAATTCACGCTTTTCAAGTTAAACCAGGTTATCGCACGGGGCCATCTAACTGGTCAATCTGACAAATTGAATGCATTTGACTGGTTAAAATTAATCTGGTTTAGACCCCGCTTACACGGTAGCGGATCAAAATCGATACAGATCAAAGTGTTACGGATCACCGTTTACAGGGTATCTGATCAAAACTGTTACTTATCACCCTCCCGTTTACACGGTAACGGATGACAACGAGTACGCCCACTGTCAACACGTGTGCAGCTATTATTTTCAAACATACATGAAAGCAAATACAACGAAGCCAATAGGAAGTTAATCTGGTCAGGAATCAGAATCAAAATTGACGCGGATCACTTGCGTTTACACGACGCAGAGCAGAAGTGATCCGATATAAAAGTGATTCGATACACAACGAGTTGGCTTTCGTAGCAGGATCAAAATTGATGCGGATAACGGAGCAGTAGTGTATCGGATCACTTCGAGCTCGTGTAAACGGGAGACTGATCCGCAACACTTTTTGTATTGGATCAACAGTGATCCGCTACTGTGTAAACGGGGTCTTAGATAAAGCTGGTTTAACTGTGTCAGTGTGAAGATAGTAAATAATTCATCATAAGTAAGTCAATCAGTCAGCTATATTTCTTTACAGAACCTACAAACATTGCGTTAGGAAAGAAAGCTTCTCAGTCCAGCGTACATGATTTCAAAGGCAAAGGCCCATTTTTCGCTAAATTTGGCAACGATGGCGATAAATCTGGAGAGTATTACAAATGTGCATTTACATTGAGCGATGTACGTCCCTATCCTTGGTGGAAAGTAGATTTGACAAAGAGTGCTTTAGTTTTAACAGTTGCTGTAAAAAGTAGTGAAACGTTTGGACAAACAAAAATCAATCCATTTGACATACGCGTTGGGGCTGAAGAAAAAGACGGCGGCAGAACCAATCCTCATTGTGCAAAAGGGGTCACTTTGCCCGTTGGAGAGATGGTGCATTTCAAGTGTCCAAAATTTACATATGGAAGATTTGTTAGCATACTTCTAAACAAAGAGGAATATTTGATAGTATGCGAGGCAGAGGTTTATGGCATCATATAAAATTGCATTAAAACACTGGATGTAAGAATTATCATCGATTGCAAAATATATTAAAAACAAATGACGGAGATATGAGGCGATTTAAGCAAGGGGCCTGGGAAATCTAAATGCGGCCTATTCTATTTCATTGTATGTGATGACCTCGAGAGATTAGCAAATCAATTGGACACATGTAAGCACTCAGCCATCTTTGGCTCTATTTTTAAACAAGACGCCATATATCCGACATTTGTCTTTAAGGTGCCATTGCGTGATACTGTATGATAAAATTGCACAAAGAACGACTTCAATGCACAAGCCTATGTATGTACATGCGCGCTGTAAGTTCTTGGCGAAACTTTCTTGAAAATACATCCTTGTTGATATCATCTGAATCAAAGACACCCTGGTAACGATTTTGGTAAAGCAACACCAACGACGCACAGTTGCCCTGCCTATTTTGTCATATTTAGTTGTTCTGATCGATTTTCTTGCAGATTTCGAATTTTAAAGTTACTTTTTTAAATTCTGTGCCAAAGCCTTGTGATATGAAAATTTATAGGAATCCTTTGAAACAACAGTAGTATCGTCAGTAAGTGAACTGTGCTGGTAAAAATGGTACGATGCTGTAATTGATATCAATCGTTACAGAATTTCTTTCTCTACATCGTATCCAAAATCTGTTGAAATTGCCAAAAACGTTACCAGATTACGTGTGATTCAACGGGTGAAGAATAGCTTAACGTCTCATATATTAGCAGGTGTTGTGGCCCAGTGTTTTAATCCCCAGACTATGATTTTGATAGCCTAATTTACCCGACCTCGTCTTGTCAGGATGGGATCCCTCTGAATAAGTTATTCATATCAGAGGAAAGACCTTTACCCCCTCCAAACAGGATTGTGTGTGCTAAAGATTGTCATTGCTATCAGTTAGAAATAATAGGGAAATTTTGTCGTGATTTAAGGAAGCTCTCGAACATTTCAACTGGGAGAAATTGTAAAAATAATAATGCTTGTTGGCTACTCAATCAGATCCAAAAAATAATTCTTGTCGTGCTTATTTCAATTCACATCAAAGTGCTTATATTTGACTTTATTTATCATTGTACAATTGCACTACACGCAAACAAAATTTCAACCTACCAAACCATTCTGCAGATGATATGTCAATTCTCGGCCTCCTATATTCATCTACAGAAAGCACGAGAAGAAAAACATTGGAGAGACGGATCATTTTTAAGCTTGGAACATTGTATCCTTCAGGACTCAACAAGCAATTTACATATCTCCAATAACATTCTATTTATCACAATTTTATTCCTACATCTCTTTCTTATTCTCAGTCCTCTTTACGTCACATCGATTCCCTTGATTACTATTCTTATCCTTCTAATCTGCCGTTCTGTTAGCTTGATTAGTGTCGGTTCTACTAATATTTCTTTGCTTGATGACGGGCTACGGGCTATGCTCGAAACGTCGTGCTTATTTCAATTCGCATCAAAGTGCTTATATTTTACTTTATTTACTTGTTACTCAATCAGATCTTGCAAAACATTATTGCCTTAGTAATCCGGGAGCAGTAGCCTTTCAACGGCGTAAGTTTTTTTCTGACGCACCCGGTACACAATACTGAAACTTAAAAACTTGAAAGAACTGTGTTGTCGTTTGATGGGTTTTTTTCTCAAAATGAGGTGCATTGAAATTCTCTTCCTGAAACTACCCAGAAACGTTTTGGGTAGCAGCATATTTTCGTTGATAATATGCTTGTAAATATTTCATTTTGCCAACGATCTTCAGGATAGAGAATGATTTGGAAGAAGGAATGAGAGACGCCTTTCACCCGCAGACCAAAATTGTGATGATAAATCTCAGTGCCTTTTGTTCATTTGTCTTTACTTAATCAAACTAGAATTCTAGCATACAAGTTTCAATACTGGCAGGTCTAATCACTGGCCTGTGCGCAGACTCGATTGGTTACGCCGAAGTAAGTTTAGTTGATTGAAATTGAAATTTGGAATAGCCTGGATTCAGGCAAAGAAGGCACCTTTAAAGCATTAGTGACTGAATGGTTACGTCAACGTCATTGGGTAACAGTGACTTCCACTAACACCTGGACTCTAGCATAGACTCGTTACAGAATTTCTTACTCTTTTTGCTTTGTTTTAGTTATCTTTTCCTCATGGTTAATACCGCCTTCACACTGACATAGCTAAAGCTGATTACATATCTACATCGCTTTGGATTTGTTGAATCAAACAACCTTCGGTACAAATCAAAGCTGGATTGGCTTGCAGTGTGATGACGGTATTAATTTTGCTTCTAAGTTAACTTTCCCTTTTATTATTTCTTTTTTATTAATGCCCCAAATTGGTTGGAAAGCCTTCAAGAGTTATGCATTGATGATTGAAGCATGATTTAAGATTGAAGAGATTTGATGGTTTGTATCCCATAATTGTTTACATTTCAACGATACAGCCCTTTCAAGACTGTGTTTTTATTATATCAGACGATTGGTTGCTAGCTAACAAAGATGGCAAAGAAGAAATTAAAATCAAAGGTTGCTTGAAAAGGGTGGCCCCAATATTCAGATGCAATGTTAAAATCAAATCGATATCACAAGAGAAGTTTCTTGATGAATTTCTATAGAAAATTCTTGAACTTAGAGTTAGCACCATGCACGAAGGAACCTTTTGAGGCACTATCTGCCAGTACATTGAGACATTTAAAGATAAATCTCTGATAAAATGTGTGATCGCTTGCAGTTTTTTCTCGTCGTCTTATTTCTACATAGATCCGCCTGTATGTAACTACCATCTCTACTACAGTGCTACCAAAACAATCCACTTTCTTATCGTTTCCCTTTCGTAGTGTCTTCTTAATGGCTTACATCCCGCAAAAGTTACTGAATTATTCAAGCGCTGATAGATGACTTGGAGCAAGTAAAGCAATAAGCACCTCCCCCAAATAACCACTCCTCCAAGAAGTAAATCTCACAACTACTATGAATTCAAAGGAAGGACAGAAATTTAAACTCTAGATCTTAGATATTTCTGCTGTTCAAAAGTTTACTAAAGTCAGTGTAAATAAAATGCTTTATCAAGGGAACCAGGTACGAGAAAAATATATTGAATTAATCATATCAATGCCCGACATCAAACTCGCAAAGAAGCTTAGCATAAATGATAAAAAGCGTGCGGTAACGTCAAACATAATGGTCTGTTCATATGGAGTCGAGCAAGCCCGCTTACTGGGCTGGAGCTACCCCTAATTTCAACATAAATTTTCTGTCTGTTCATATGAGCACGCGAGCTGGCCCGCTTAGCGAGATCTCACTGGAGTACTGGCGAGACGTCGGACGGCGGGACAAACAATTTCCCATATGAACACTCCATCCCCATTACCGAGATTTTATTTATTTATTTATTTATTTATTTATTTTGATTTATTTTAACAGGGTTAAATACATTCAGTAAATATAAATTAACTGATTTACAATGTGCCCTGCTTAAAAACATAACTAACCTAAATACATGATATTACAAATAAACTTGAAGATCCTACATAAAAGAAAGAAATATATGTAAAAATAAAGGGACTCGGAAGTCAAACGTATGTGCTGAATGTTGAATTAGATTATCAGCCTCTTTGATCTTTCAAAAATGCTTTTAGCCTCGTTTTGAAAGTGGCTAGCGAAGGAGCAGTTTTTATTTCATTGCTCAGCTGGTTCCAAACAGTAACTCCTCGATACGAAAAGCTCCGCTGCCCATTTGAGGTCTTACAGAGTGGAATCCTGAGGTCAGTACTGGTATTACGTAAGGTCCGATTGCAAGAATCGGACAATTTGTGAAACATTGACTGCATGTAAGGGGGTGCAAGCCCATTCAAGGCTTTATATACTATACAAGCTGTCTCGAAGTCGATCATTTCTTTGACTGTTAACCACCCTAGTTGTGATATTAATGGCAGCGATGATTGATCGAAGGGACTGTTTGTAACGACACGCGCTGCTCGATTTTGCAGCATTTGCAATTTTCTTAGTGTGGTATCACCTGCACATCCCCAAACAGAGCAACAATATCTAAAATGCGAGTCTACTATGCTAAAATACATCCTTTGGATGGTTTCCAACGAGAGATATTTCTTGGAATACTTCAGCATTCCTATTCCTCGTGAAATCTTACCGATAGCAACGTTGATTTGCTCTTTCCAATTTAGTAATGGATCAATTTGTACCNAAGCACAGAAATAGGTCTATAGTTAGATCTATCTTCGGTGGAGCCATCTTTGTAGATAGGTGAGACCCTCGCAATCTTCCAGTTTCCTGGGAATCGACCTTGTGAAATGGACGTATTGAATATACTACACAATGAAGGTGCAAGAACAGGCATCCCAATTTTGAGAAATGAACTTGATATACCGTCAATGCCAGAACTATGAGATGTTTTAAACTTATTCATAATTTTGCCAAGTTCGTCAGGGCGAATCATTTGAAAGTGAAAGCGCGCATGGTTTTCGTTTATTGAATAATCCCCATTGAGAAGTGGATTTTCTGCGTTTGGTATCTTCGAACTAAGTTTGCCACCAATCTTGCAAAAATAGTCGTTCATAGAATCTGCGATTTCACTGCTTTTTGTCAGGCAAGTCTCATCAACCACTAGGGAAGAGATATTGGTCGTTTTGGAATGTTTATTAATTAGCTGGTTAATGGTTTTCCAAGTTTCTTTCATGTTACCCTGACAATTGGCAATTTTTTGTGAAAAATACGCCTTTTTCAGTTTGGTGTTTAAACTATTTGCCCTGTTTCTAACGTGTCGGTACGCTTGCATTAACAGCGCAGACCCATTTTTTATCGCAGACTTCTTAAGTTTGTCCCTGGACCTTATAGTGGCTTTTAGATCAGAGGTAATCCAAGGGCAATATCTATCAGAGACTCTGCGTTGACGCATAGGTGCATGCTTTTCTATTATCAGCGAAAGCATATTTGTCCAGTTCTCCACAGCCGAATCAAGATCTGCACTGCTCTGAATAATTAAATTCCAGTCTACAGAAGAGATGTCAGCAAGGAAACTAGTTTCATTAAAATTTTTCATCTGACGGTTCTCAAGAGACGAGAACTTCTATACTGCTCATGCGCTGCTTGCCTAAACAATGAATGTGTGTCTCATTTTGACACTTGTCTAATTTCTGTCAAGGTTAGCGGACTGGAATTTCTCCATTTCAAAACAAGATGAAAAGTGTCTCGCCGTGCCTACTGAACCAGCCCGGCCGGGGTACATAACATGTTCAGGGTACGGGTATGTGCCGCCCATATGGGTGGGTTTTTCGGCCCAAAATTCTCTAAACAAGGGTCCTTTTTTGGCAGATTTCCCATAAACAAGGGTGGGGTTTCGATGAAATTCGCAAAAAATGGTTAAAATGGGCAGTTTTCCGCCAAAATTCATCATAAAAGTGGGTATCCAAAGCAGGTTTCGGTAATCAGAAGAGGGAAGCTTTCTAAAAACCGGGCGGCAGACCCCCTTCATCAACAAGTCATGTACCCCCCCCCCCCCTCGGGCAGCCCGGTAAGCGGGTTGGCTCGCCTCCATAGGAACAGGCCCGACAGCTGTCAAAGAGAATCTTTGCTCCTCATGTGTACAGGAATTGCTGATGGGGTGGGGGGGGGGGAGATGTATCAAATATTAAAAACTTTATTAAACTGCACAGCCAATGTGCGACACTATATCTTTCCTCTCAATGAAGCTTCGTTTTGATTTTTGTTATTGGTTACAAATATTCTTGATACTTTACCTCCCTCCAAAGTTAGTTATTAGCCAGAAGTCATCCTCCTCAAATTGCTGGAAAACAGCAAAAAATGTTGTGTTCAATCTGACACAGATTTGACACTCCCTCGCGAAATATGGGTTTTCTCGCACTATTATGAGCACTGAGAATATACGTGAGTTCGACTTTGCAAAATGTCTTGGCTGTGAAATGCCTGAAAATGGGCCTAAAACACTTGATCAAATTGTAAGGAATCTCCTCTCACAAAAAATACACCAGGACAATTCTCCTCTCTTAAGAGTTGTAGGAAATTGACTTTAAAACAAATATTGAAGATGTTCAATCCCGTGAAAATGAATATACAAACAATATCTCTCGCCGATGAAAAATGTACCGGGTGTCCCAAAAAAATATACAGATTTGGCTGACTCCAGCGATGCGAATTTAGCTTTAATCAATCGCTAATCACTCTCAACATGTTCCTCGATAGTTAACTTGAACATAGATACCTCGTTTGCTGGTATTGATGATTTGAGAGCAGAAATATTACTCTTGAAAGCTCAATTTGCCTCCTCTTGCAAATAAGAGTTTAGGCCTTTTCATGTCTGCCCTCAAACCATGTCTGCTCTCAAAACATCAATACCATTAAACGCGGTATCTTTGTCCAACTTAACTATCGAGAACATTTTTTAAAAGTGATTAGACATTGATTGAAGCTAAATTCACATCGCTGGAGTCAACCAAATCCGTATATATATTTTTGGGACACGCGGTACTTTCATCATAGTGCAAGAAGTTCATTCATGATTTGGTCGAATATTTTAGCCTTTTTGCAGGCATTTCGCAACCATGCAATTTTCGTGGTTCAACCTATCTCCACAGTTCTCATAAAAACATGAGTTAAATTACAAAAATACTTCAATCACTTGGCTATCAAGTAGAATTCGATGAACTCTATTCCCAGTACTATTTTCGTCACACAGTACACAGGTTAATTGCTGTTCTATAAAGGTTAAGATGAAGTAAGAATAATTTTGTGGTTTCAAATTCCGGTGTTCATGTAATACGAGATCAAGTGTTATACGAGAAGACCACAGGGAACAAGACAGCGTGATTTTTGATTAGTCAACACTAACAAACGTTAGAATTTGACAATACACACAGGTTACGAGGACAGCAACTAAAAGGTAAGGTAAAGTTTAAGTTGTGGTTATTAGCGCCAAGCGCTGGGATCGCAGAAGTAGAACAGGCCTAATCGAGTCCGCGACCCCTTGCCATGACGCTAAAGTGGTGGGGTTCTACCGGGTATCGAACCCTGTCCTCCTGATTGTTCTGGCTGCAAATTCAGTGCATTTTATCACTGCGCCACAACACCTTCAAACTGTGTGTACTATGTCACGAAAACAGCAATGGGAATGAAGACAATTCCTACAAGGCAGGCGGCCTTGATTCATCCAGAACTTTTTTGGTACCATGACATTTCAAAAGTGGGAACACTTCTAACTTACCTGGTATGCTCACCATAGGAGCTGTTCCAACACTTATACTATGATGGGAAACCCAGAACATACAGTAGTGTCCCGCATATAAGCAACAACCTTTTCCATTTCAGTTTTGACATGTTTCTTATAAAATGAGGTAAAATTCAAATCAGGGTAAAGTTTCTTATTAGGAAATTCATGCACTATCGATCTACTACTAAGACACAAAATTTATGATTGTGATAAAAACATATTATTTTGATTTGCATTTGTAAATTTTCACTTCCAGTAAATTATATAATTATTCCAGGAAGCTTTTTTTGCTTAGTCTTGTTAAATGAGAAACAATGTTTTTTCAGACCTGTACTGGTTTCTTATAAAATGGGGTATTGTTTTGAAAATCAAGGTCTGTGTTTCTTAAATTTGTGTTTCTTATATGCGGGACACTACTGTATTTAATTACGTAGAAAGTGTTCAACGACAGAAGTGGCTCATTTTTAATTACTAATAATAATTCTGATCATGAGGATTAAGCCGTTTACATAAACACCAAAGTATTCTTAGAAGTCGTGATAAATCAGTTCGGAGTAAGCTTCAGTTACTTCTCATTTCGTGCAAAGAGCCAATTTTCACGGCTTAGAATTCACAATAAAATTGCTCATTAATTCCAGTTTTTCTATTTGCTTTTGAGTCATTTTATGAACATTGAAATTCTGTCATAACTGCGAAAATCCCCAAAAGCACTCATATCAATCAGCTAGTAACTCTGCTTGCTAGGCTAAACCATAACTACATCGTCAACATACAACTTACCGACAGTGCACTAATTAAATGCAGATAATTTATTGACTGACAATGAACTAGATCAGTTTGGTAAACGAGCAAAATTTTACTCATAACAATCAGCTTTATAATTCTGCGCGAGCTTCAACCATANCGTGCAAAGAGCCAATTTTCACGGCTTAGAATTCACAATAAAATTGCTCATTAATTCCAGTTTTTCTATTTGCTTTTGAGTCATTTTATGAACATTGAAATTCTGTCATAACTGCGAAAATCCCCAAAAGCACTCATATCAATCAGCTAGTAACTCTGCTTGCTAGGCTAAACCATAACTACATCGTCAACATACAACTTACCGACAGTGCACTAATTAAATGCAGATAATTTATTGACTGACAATGAACTAGATCAGTTTGGTAAACGAGCAAAATTTTACTCATAACAATCAGCTTTATAATTCTGCGCGAGCTTCAACCATACACTACATCGTCAACATAACAAAAGACGCGTTCATAACATTCAGCCAGCTGATTTAGTAGCATCTGCCATGAGCTATATCGCCAACACACACAAAATGTTGGTTTTGTTGGCTAGCCTACTCTTCAACATTGGAATAACAGCCGGTAACCAGTTCTCACTGGGAGCCTACTTCAAGACTGTTGTTGATGAAGGTAATCACGGCATCTCCGTTGCAAGTCTTATCATGCAAGGAAATGTCAACCAACTGCAAAATGGTGAAAATAAGATTCAAAACAAGGATGCTGGAATGGCGCAATGGATAGAAGGAAAATGCCAAAATGGGTGCGACGACAAATCCAAGTCGGCAAAATTTGAGAGTGTCATGGGTAAGAACATATTGGTTTCAAAATAGTGCTTTTCGCATCTTATTGGACGATTGCTGTCATCAATGTCTCACAATAATATTCAGCAACTTTGCTCCGTCACTGAACGCAATTTTCGCGTTCTTTGTCACATTATGGCCTCCATTAGGTTTGGCCACAAAAACGTTTCAAATTTTTAAATGCAAGGGGATTGTTTGGAGGCCTATGATATTGCAGCATTTGAAAGGAAATGTATGATGCCCTTTGAAAGGAAATGTATGAAGGCCTTGGAAAGGAAATCTATGATGGCCTTTGAAAGGAAATCTATGATGGCCTTTGAAAGAAAATGTATGATGGCCTTTGAAAGGAAATCTATGATGGCCTTTGAAGGAAATGTATGATGGCCTTTGAAAGGAAATATATGATGGCCTTTGAAAGGAAGTCTATGATGGCCTTTGAAAGGAAATCTATGATGGCCTTTGACAGGACATCTATGATGTCCTTTGAAGAAAATCTATGATGGCCTTTGAAGGAAGTCTATGATGGCATTTGAAGGAAATCTACTTAACTTTGACATTTGGAGAACAAGGAAAATGCTGTTTTGGCGCAATCACTTTTCCACCTTCATGTCCTATAAATCAGTGACCACTTGTCAGATTGGCTAATACAAGTTATCTCGAACAACTTCTCTCGAACTTAAGTTGAGGCCTATCCTTTGCGACTGTACCAGGTGCATCAAAATAAACAATCTATTGTTGCCAACCCACGATAAATTGTATGCAAGACCGATTTTGGAGATTTGTGACTTAATCTTCAGCAAAAAGCCTGAATTCGATTCTAGAATTTTTGCAAATTTGCTCGTTTTCAGCTCTTAGACTTAGAGAGAGCGAGTTTCTTAAAATTCGTCGACAAAAGCGTCGATCAAATTTTTTAAAGACTCGGCATGAATGGACAAAGAGGTAACTTTTTCGGGGTGATTTGGGGATTTAGCAATTGGTTAGTGTATTTCTGCAGCAAGATCAGTCTGACTTCAGGGCTCTACATTCAACTATAACTCGCTCGCTGAAATGCACCGATAGCGGGGATGGCTCAGTGGTAGCACGCTTGACTACCAATCTTAAGGTTGGTGGTTCGAGTCCCCGCCCTGCCGAACTTGCAACTAAGTATGAGGAGAGTCGCCAGCTACCTGTAATTCCAGGCTAAAGGAATCACGAGGTGTGGTCACATAGAGAGGAAGGACCAGGACGCTGCTTCGATAAGCTCAGCTTCTCAGCGTCCTAAAACTACATTGGGATGCTAGGTAGAAATTCGTGTACAGATGATTGGTATGATGGCGTGAATAAAAGACTTTTAATAGGCGATTGGCACGATCTTTATTGATCTCAAAAAGCTTTTGATACGGTTGATCATGAAATCCTTTGCCAAATACTCGAGCACTATGGTGTACTAGATAGGGAGCTATCATGTTTTAAGTCCTATCTTGTTGACAGAAAGCAGCATTGTCGCGTTAATAATGGGGACTCTAATATGGGTAGTATCAAAGTGAGAATTTATCTCAGTCCGCGGTCCGCTCCTATTTCTAGTCTACATAAATGACGTACCCTGCATTATACAGAACTCGAAAGTGTCTATGTAATGTATGCTGATCATAAAAGTCTTTATCATATTTCGAAAGACCTTACTCAGTTGAACGAGGCTATCAATGAAGATCGACGGAACTTGATACTTGGCTAAAAGGAAAAAACTATCCCTCAACGTAACTAAGAGTCACACTATGTTAATTACCACCAAACATAAGAAGGAGCGTCTAGATATTTCAAATCATACTTTCCAACCTTCCATGCGCGAGACTAGAGTCGAAGTTACAAGTAATACTAAGTACTTAGGTGTTCTAATCTAATCGACGAAATTCTTGCATGGAAGTAGCAAATAAAAACGGTTACTGGGAAGACCTCTCGAGCAATTGGCTTCTTGAAATACGCCAAAAAGTATCTTCCTGCAGCAGTTGTAAAGACTCCCTATAGCAGCATCGCTGAGCCTCGTTTCCAATACTGTTGCTTTGTCTGGGGTTGCTGCCAATTCCACTACAGTTGCAAAGACTTGAAAAGAGAGCGACTCGTGTCGTGATCAATTGTCAGTTCGATGCTCCAAGTAAATCATCGACATACAGCTTAGGTTCGCAATGAAGATTGACAATCAAAATTAACGGTTTTTAAATGCCTCGACGACCTTGCTCCTAACTATCTTTGCGATTTTATCTCCAAAAAATTTAAAGCGCCGAGCGCAGCCTACGAAAGAGAAATACTGACTTAAGGTTACCTTTAACAAATAGAAATGAAAGCGGATCAAACTGCCTTTCGTTATGGGGGGCAAAAAGCTGGAAATGCTTTCAACTGATGTTAAACAGGCATCTTCGGTTAATGCCTTCAAGAGCCATATTTAGCTTAAACAGCTGTGTAGATAATATATTTTAGACCATTGTATCTATACCTTGTCAATTGAATTTAGCATTGTACATTCCAATGGATTAATTAGACTTTCAATGTATTGTAATCAGGTTCTTCTTTTCCTTGTATTAAATTATTATAATTGATTCAAATAACAGTGAAACGTGTGGCGATGTATGATAAATAGCAAAAATAACTGATTACTCATCAAAAATTAAACTTCACCAAGGCCAAGGCGACCAAGGCCAAGACCAAGGCGACCAAGGCCAAGACCAAGGCGACCAAGGCCAAGACCAAGGCGACCAAGGCCAAGACCAAGGCGACCAAGGCCAAGACCAAGGCGACCAAGGCGACATTAACGTCTCGCAACACTTTAATTCGGCAGGACATTCCATTCATGATATGAACATTCTTGGACTGTTGGATGCCCCCATAGACTCGCGAAAAAGAAAGACACTCGAGAAAAGAATAATTTTTAAACTGGACACACGTGTTCCGAAAGGACTTAACAAGCAATTTTCCTTTTTATGATTGTATTTCCTCTTGCTCCTGAGCGTTCCATTTTCGCTCGTCTAATTCTCCCGTTACTTGCTCGATCCTAGCGTTCTATTAAACATTCTTTCTTTTTCTATAATCTTCGCTTCTACTAAGTTCCTTTACTACTGACGAAGGGCACGGCCCGATACGTTTAGTTTCGTTTTTCTATGGCGATAGAAGTTTAATTTTTGATGAGTAATCAGTTATTTTTGCTATTATTATAATTGCATTGAATCGTAGATGGAGGGGGCCTTGAAAATCGCAGTTGCTGAAGGGTTACCTTCCCTAAATATAGGACATCAAATCAAATCTAATCAAATCACATCACATCACATCACACCACACCACACCACACCACAACACAACACACAACACCACACAACACCACACCACACCACACAACATCCCATCACATCATGTTTTTCTCGTTTAAGTCCCAAAGAACATTGCACTCAAGAAACCGACCAATCAATCAAGCACGCAGGAATGGAATGCAACCAACTTCGTCTCATCCTTTGGAAACGATGGGAACACGAATGGCGACTTTAAAGTCTGTGCCCGAACAAAGAAAAACAAGGCCCCCCGCTGGTGGCAAGTGGACCTCGAGAATACCGTACTTGTTCTGGCTGTAACCGTCAAGAGCACATCAAATTGGGGTGAAGACAAAATAAACCCCTTTGACATTCGAGTTGGTCATAACATTGACAGTGGAAGTTTACAAAATCCTTTCTGTGTCCAAAATGTAACGCTGCCAATCGGACAGATGAAAATATTTTTGTGTCCAGGTGCTACGTATGGACAACATGTTAGCATACATATAAACAGAATTGAGCCATTGCTGCTTTGTGAAGTAGAAGTTTATGGAATCAAATGAAATCCCGCACAGACGAACGTACAACACGCGATAAATAAACAGGGCTAACTTAGCACAGCCACCAATATAACCAATCAGATTGCACAAAAGGTTAATTCATCTTGCTTTTGATTTGATAGCTTGAAAAGAACTTCAGATACTTTGCTTTTATTCCGTTTGCTGTTTTTCCGTTTGCTGTTACTCCGTTTGCAGTATTTCATGATGTCTTGATTAGTTTCAGAATTAGAGCCTCCAGCACTTCGTGTGACGTCAACAATTGCCAAATCCTAAACCAGAACAGCTATAGATTTTTGCGTGGTACCATAGCTCAGACCTTTAAAAGATGCAGTTTTTTGGAAGATTTCACTGTCTTTCTCTCCATCATCCTAGTTCATACGATGATTTAAACGTATTTCAGAACTTTACATGAATTTGACTAATGACAAGAAAGCGAGTGAGATTCTGAAAATAAGCGAGATATCAAAAAATTTGCAGGTAAAACTACAACAAGGTAAATAAAGTTTCTTTCGACTCTCTCAAATGAAGACTCTCAATTGACTTTGGCTGAACACAGTAAATCCCCGCGTATAAGAGCCTACTGTTTGACAACCATCAGGCTGAAATAGGTTCTTATTTTAAAGGTACTAATACTAAATTCAAGGTATAAAGGTTCTTGTATTAAGAGTACTTTGAAAGCTTAGGATCTGCACTTCCTGATGATATAAGTCAGATTTCATTACCTCAAACGCAAGGGTGCAAAATAGCTTTTAAAAGTGGAACAAAAGTAGAACACTCTTTTAAGCAAAACATTTGCCTGGAAAATATAATCTTACAATATTTGCCAATTATTTTGATATGGTTAGAATACCTACATTCTTATGCAACGAATGATGTGTAGTTTAACTAGATTCCGTTACTAGTATGGCTTTCAGGGAGGGAAAACTCAATCTCGTGTGGCAACAGAGGTGGCAGGAGAGGAAGATAGAATAAAGCGCAGAATTAAGTACTGCTGAAGGCGTTGGCAGTGACTGTCTCGCGGGAGCTGAAAAAACGTGTGTTAAAACAGAAACAAGCAATAGAAAGATCCAAGAGCGGAATTGCAGAACAGAAATCCCTAAAAAAATATGTGACTGTCACGAAAAGTTGAGCACAAACATCAAAACAACAAAGCTGCCAAGATGTAAGCAAACGATAATCTATATATCAACCTGCCTAGTGTTTAAGCCCTTAGGGGCAAAGCTATCCAGCCTATATTACCAGAAGCTTTCCCGCATGCTATCCCCCCCCCCCCTTAACATATCGATTATCTTGACACTTATATCCTTCGGAAACCCATGGTGGCCTTCTTCAGTAAAATGCCTGAAGAATTCCGCCTGGGGTACGGAAGCCCCTGAATCAAACTTACGACTGCGCATTTAGTAATTGTTAAACCTAAGCCTAAACGTAAGCCTAGGCCTAAACCGAAGCCTACACCACAAACAGTACAATTCAACAAATACATGACATTTGACGAGAAACGTCTAAACGAATAGTCTATCCTAGATTCCAGGTTACCTACGTTTGGATGAAAATGTTCGCTGTTATTCATAACATTGCACATTTGATAATAAGATTAACATCAACAAGAACAATCCTCCTTATCAGTCCCCCCCCCCCAGTTACCTCGCTATCAGCCTAGCCCTAAGAAGCATGTCCTTAAGGTTTTTACATCTCCTGAGTGCTATTAAAGGTGGCTCAGGAAATACCCCCTATGCTCCTCCGAGTTTGTGAGCATAAGATGGAGTCTACTAGCAACCTTCCTAAAACTATTGAGTGCTTGATGGTATGTGGAAACAAGTGGAAACCTTTCCCCCTCCCATGGTTATTGGTCCTATTTCCCGCATTTGCTAGAAGAGTCATCCAATCCAACGTACGTACCCTATCTACTTGCTCGTTAACTGAAGACTCTTCGTAGCCCCCGTCCTTAAGCCATCCAGCTAACTCGCCTAACCTCTCATGAAAATGGCGATCTTTACATCCTACGAAACCTAAAAGCCTGACCATAGGGGATCGCCTTCTTCGTGTTCCGGGGGTGACAAGACTTCTTATGCAAGTACAGATGTGTATCAGTTGGCTTGCAAAGCAAGTCTGTCAAAAGGACTTCCCCCTCCCCAACGCTAACCTAAACATCCAAAACATTCATAAAATCCTGTGATTGCTCGCTAGTAAACTTAAGTGGAAGAAGTTATATAATGCTGAAGTGGCCGGCTGTCTGACCCAGCCGCGCACGTCAGCAGTACTTAACTCTGCGCGTTCTTTGATCTTCCTCTTGCCACCTCTGTTAACACTCATTACTATATCACCATTTTATGATGACTATATCTATGAATTTATCTTAGTAATGAAAAATTTCAAGATCATATATGATAGCAATGTACTTCATTCACATGTTAACAATAAGTAGCATATAAATATACAGAGGTGACTATTTGCAAAAGCGAGAAATAAATGTATACTATGAGTAAAGATTACCAATGATATCACTGGTGAAAATGGCGAGGCAATATTATCTAAAATGGTAGTGCTTCCACGTACTAAGAATATATAATAAATATCAACGGAGGGCACTACTTGGAAGTGCATGAAAAAAAGCATATGATGAGTAAATATTACCAATGATATCTCCGGTGAAAATAGGAAGAATATGTTAACTAAAATTGTATTGCATCCACGTATTGACAATATATAATACATATATCAACGGAGATGACTATTTGCAGATGCGTTAAATAAAAGTATATTATGGGTAAGTATTACCAATGTTATCACTGGTGAAAATAGCAAGAATATACAGGGTGTCCCAGAAAGATGGTTCGACGTTTGATTAAATATTAAAGAGTAACGATAAACTGTACAGGCTGCTGGTTAGATAGCCCTGTTCCTAATATTTCAAATCAATTTTTGATGCCAGAATCTTGTGAATCCGCTACGAATTCACAGAGTTACAAGCTTTTGAAGTTCAATTTTTGTGAAAGCTGAAACCAGACGCCCCTAACTGACTTGTTCTTCAAAAAGACTTCCCAAAATCGAGGTAAAAGAAGGCCAATGTTTTACATCTCGTTGATATCAGAGCAAACCAAATAGGACTTAATAAATAATTTAATCCTTGCAACCACTGCCAAAATTTACATAAGAATGCAACTTTGAATTTCGTGAAAATTTAAACTTCGTGAAAATTTAGCCGATTTGCTTGATTCTGGTGTCTAAAATCAACTTAAAATCTCAGCAATATAGCTATCCATGGAGCCCGTCCATTATTCCGTTATTTTCTATATTTAATGAAACATCCAACAATTTTTGGGACACCCTGTATTGACCAGCATTGTATTGCATCCACGTATTGACAATATATAATTCACATATCAACGGAAAAGACTATTTGCAAGTGCGTGAAATAAAAGTATATTGTGAGTAAATATTACCAATGATATCACTGGTGAAAATTCTTATTGACTAAAATGGTATTGCATCAAAGTATTGACAGTATATAATTCACATATCAACGGAAAAGACTATTTGCAAGTGCGTGAAATAAAAGTATATTGTGAGTAAATATTACCAATGATATCACTGGTGAAATTCTTATTGACTAGAATGGTATTGCATCAAAGTATTGACAGTATATAATTCACATATCAACGGAAAATACTATTTGCAAGTGCGTGAAATAAAAGTATATTGTGAGTAAATATTACCAATGATATCACTGGTGACAATTTCTATTGACTAAAATGGTATTGCATCAAAGTATTGACAGTATATAATACTATATCAACGGACAATACTATTTTGCAAGTTCGTGAAAAAAAGTATATTATGAGTAAATATTACCAATGATATCACTGGTGAAAATTTCTATTGACTAAAATGGTATTGCATCAAAGTATTGACAGTATATAATACTATATCAACGGACAATACTATTTTGCAAGTTCGTGAAAAAAAGTATATTATGAGTAAATATTACCAATGATATCACTGGTGAAAATTTCTATTGACTAAAATGGTATTGCATCAAAGTATTGACAGTATATAATACTATATCAACGGACAATACTATTTTGCAAGTTCGTGAAAAAAAGTATATTATGAGTAAATATTACCAATGATATCACTGGTGACAATTTATATTGACTAAAATGGTATTGCATCAAAGTATTGACAGTATATAATACTATATCAACGGACAATACTATTTTGCAAGTTCGTGAAAAAAAGTATATTATGAGTAAATATTACCAATGATATCACTGGTGAAAATTCCTATTGACTAAAATGGTATTGCATCAAAGTATTGACAGTATATAATACTATATCAACGGACAATACTATTTTGCAAGTTCGTGAAAAAAAGTATATTATGAGTAAATATTACCAATGATATCACTGGTGACAATTTCTATTGACTAAAATGGTATTGCATCAAAGTATTGACAGTATATAACACCATATCAACATATCAACAGAGAAAATTATTTGCAAGTGCGTGAAATAAAAGAACATTGAATGTTGCAATATCTAAGGACTCGATTCTACAAGCGTTTTTCTACTGACTGCATCCTCTGAGTTATAATTCGAATTCATGTAGGCTCTGCATAGGGCAAAAACTTCTTACTAAGAGAATCTCAAGTTCTTGGAAAAGAAGGTGAATACTGTAATTTCAAACGTAAAGAGTGGAATGGTTTTCTTGTATTTGCTGGATGCGAAACGAGGAGCAGAAAATTTGGCGCTCCTCGGCTATTTCTTTATTGTGGGATTCAGCTTTAGACTTCTTGAAAACAAATTTATTGTCAAACTTTCTCCTACACTCATTGTCAGCCATATCTTCAGTTCAATGTTATTGTTCTTACCTTCTAATTGAAGGTATTGTGGCGCAGTGGTGAGGCGGACAGGGTTCGATCCCAAACAGAGCCTCGCCACTTCAGCGTCATGAGTGACGGACTCGATTAAATCTTATCTACTTCTGCGATCACAACGCTTGGTGCAAACTAAGGCAACTTCACCTTCCCTTTCATTTTCTAACATAACGTACCCGGGTATCTAGAAACAAGGTTTGAACATCTGTGAGTCGACAGCTATCTATGCTTCTGACTTCTTCAAATCAGGTTTTCTTTTCCGGTAACTGAAACTGAAAGTACGGAAAGGTTCCATACCAGGCTCCATACCAGAATCCACCAAAACCGCCCTGCACTCTCAGACCAAATTCGACATCATTTTGACATCACATTGAAAAACACTCTGTGCAAATCAGCCGGGAGTATATAATCGTGAACAGAAACAGCCGGGAGACGGTCCGAGGTATATAAAATCGTGAGCTCTTTAAGTCTTCGGGCTGTGAGATGACAACAAAGCATGGTCCATCTAGTTTTGCTTCGTTCATGAACCCATAGCGAGCCTACATTGTCTGAACCCTTTGGTTAAAGCCTCTTTTTCATATATTTGATTCATTTAGGGAGGGTTGCCCTTCAACAAAGTTGTTTTTCAAGGGGCCCTCCTATTAGGGGCCTTACTTACCTCTTGATACCTCCATGCCGGGACGTATTGCCTGGAAGGGATGTCTCTCCTAGGCAGGACGTTTTTTGTGCTTGTGTTTACAAGTGAGATAGAAGCGGTGTGGGATTAAACTTATCCACGCTTATTGGGTTTGATCGATTACCATAACAGGTATTGAGCATGTGCACTGATGTTAATTTCATCTGAACAAAGCGGGATATCCCGCCTGTTTTTGTTTACACGAAGAAAACGGCTCTGGCTAGACGGCATATCCCGCCATGCGGAGAAGGGATAAAACATCCCAGCAAGAACGGACGGGGTGAGCTTTCCACGTAAATGCAAAGTGAAAATTACATGTACTGCTGCAGGCAGCTTGGGTATCCCAGCCAGACGGGATCTCTCATTCATTCATTCATTCATTCATTCATTCATTCATTTTGAATTCCTTAACTACGTCAGTCAAGAAAAACTGCTTTTTTAGGGGGACATGCATAAAATCATACAAATAAAATTCATGTAAAATCACACTCTGACCATTGCATCTTTTAATTGGTGGGTGGTGGGACTTGGAGATCAGTTGCAGCAATTTTAAAATCTTTCATCCTGAACGTCGAATTTTACGTACACATTTCTGATAGGTAATCTGGAGTAAGGCAATTTATCGATTTGTAAACTATGCACTATGCAAGGTGTTTCAGTTTTAATAATATCAGCTACAGTAAGCCAATTTAGACAAATTGTCAAGGCTCTAAGAGAAGAATCAATATTTCTGTGGCTAAAATTCTAGATACACACTTTTGACGGTTTTGCAGTACCTGCAACCTAGCCCTCCCCCTCTCATTGCCCCCAAGACAGAACAACGGTAGGGAAGATGCGGTTCGACGATACGATAATACATTTTACAGTTTTAAGCCCAAACAAAGGTAATATAACATACCTTCGATCCCTGGGATGATTTCCGCAGAACGTGACATTTTTCAGCGAGAAGAAATGTGTTGGAGTTTGCTGACCTTCTCGTTGGTCCTATAAAAAAATCAAAAATATTACAACCCTCGCAGCATATGTTCCAAATCTTTAAGAAGGCTGGTGTAAAATTGAGTGACCTATTTCTTTGAACTGAATTACTTCAAAGAAACTTTAGCTATTTCTCTATAATTCTACCGTAGGAAGAATTTTTCAAGAATTCAAGAAAAGTTTTCAAAAAAACTTAAAACTATCGTAGTTTTTAAACCGTTTGATGCAACATGCAGTAATTTCGAAGAAAACCATAGTTTATGAATGCCTACAATATGGTGTCAAGCAAAAGTCTGTCACTCATCTGGTTTATGATTTAGGAATTTGATGACGTCACATCCTCAAATGAGCTGAAATGTGAAATACGTTGTAATTTTGAAAAATATGCAAAATTTCTGGAAAGTCCAACGGTAGAATTATAGATCAGTATCTAAAGTTTCTTTCGAGCCATTCAATCAGAAGAAATAGGACATTGAATTTTACACCCACCTTTTTGCATTTAGATAAAGATTTGGAACCTATGCTAACCCTCGCAAAATATGCAATGCGAAATAGATAGGTTTCTCGACCACTCAGACACAGCATCGTTTCTTTGGATATCCACTGGACATGGCGTGTGTGCAACATTTAGTGCGAAAGTGAATGAATAGCTTTAGTTTTGTTTTGCTCTTTGCAAATGCAAGCTCTTAGCCTCTCAATAATCCTTCAAAACTCCCCTAAATATTTGCTGAGCTGAGCTATGTTCTGCAATGCGAGAGAGAACTGCAAAAGCTTCAATTGACAACAGAAAACGTCGATGATTTTTCAATAATAATTAACAGCTACCCGGTGAACTAGAACGACGCACACCGTTTGAAAGGAAGGCTATTGTTCCCTAAATATCAAAGCAACCATGTTTTGCAATATCTGATTGAGCAGCCTATACATTCAATCATTTTTGGAATTTTACCTGGCTAAACTCAGTTACTCAGTCCAAATTTTACAAAGAATTCTCTCGAGAAAATCTCTTCGAGAAACCTTCAAAAACGTGCAAACATCACAGGCAAATTAACAAATCATTTCTAATTTACAGCGACCTTAAAACAGTCCAGTTCGTTCTCTCTTGGGAGGATGCAAAAGTCCGCCCCCCCCCCCCCCTCTTAATCATGTTAGTATGATGAGCCACATACCTTTTGCTTCTCTTTCTCTTTCTCTTTCTCTTTGTCCCTGCCCTTGCTTTTCCTAGGTGCTTTTGGTGATGACTTGAGAACACCTTGTTTCTCATCAAAATCACAAACCCGTATTCCTCTTGATGAAACTTGAAGTGTGCACGCAGGAGGAGTGTTTGATGATAGCATTGCTCGCTGATTTACAATCTACGAGAAATTTAAAAACCCACATCACGTGACAGTACATGTATTTATCATGAGAATTTTTCCCACTTCAGATAGACTCTTCGAGTTTCTGTTTTTTGAGAACATAGGCTCCAAATTCTTAAATCGGTGTAAGAAGGTGGGTGTACAATTCTATGACCTATTCTTTTTGATTGGATGGCTTGAAAGAAGCATTAGCTATTTTCCTAAAATTCTACCGTTGGACTTTTCAAAATCTTGACTATTTTCGAAATTACAGCATATTTGATCATTCTGCTTGATAGCATATTGCCGACATCCAGAAACTATTGGTTCTCTTGAAAATTATTTCGTGTTCCGTCAAAAAGTGTGGAAATTGCCATGGTTGCAAGTTATTTTGAAACTTTTGCTTGAATTCTTTAAAAAAAAGAAGAAGAAAGACATTCTAATTCTGAAAATATTGAAGATTTAGGAAAGTCCAATGGTAGAATTATAATGAAATAACTAAAGCATATTTGAAGTCATGCAGTATCTAAAGAAATAGGTCGTAGAATTTTAGAACTACCCTTTCAAAGATTTTAAAGAGAACGCTGCCACTGAAATTCAAATCGTACTTCAAAATTGCATTGAATTCAAATTTCAATGGTATGGACCAGAATCATAGGCCAGAATCGAAAATTGAATGCTGGTTACCACACAAACCTCTTACCAGCATATTCCTAATTTCTGAGCATAAAAAATGAGTGATTTTGCCAAACAAAATTTCACGTCAAAGTTGGCTTTTGACTGATGTTGCAACATTCTATTTTGTGAATATCGGCCACATACGTTTTGGAAATTATATGCCTTAATTTGTAAGTCCCATCGGCAGTGGGAATCAAGTGACCATGTGTCTTTTCCCACTGTGGATGGTACCAATAATGTATTGTATTTACTTTAGGTTTTCATTGATAGAAAAAAAATACTTTTTAGTCCACAGCCTGCTAAACATGTTAACTTTTTTTAACTCATCGGGTAGATAAAGTTGCAAATAACGGACATATCAAGATGAGTAGCAAAGCAAATCTTGTGATATGTTTTGACTCATTCGGTAGAGCAACTACTGTAATTAACAACTTGGAATGTTCCTGGAAATTTCTATCCCAAAGAGAAAGCACAACGATTCTTTACACAATTTATCACCACTATTTTAAAGACCAATGTCAATGCAGTTAAATAGGAAATGCCACTTGAGTACTTACCTTGGAAATTGCATAGCACAATATCTCATCTCCTTTGTAATCAGCAACTTCCACTGATCCTAGGAACCTAACAAATGAAAAGTATACAGTATAAAGTAGAAAAATGGTTAATATCATGTCTAAAGCTACTAGGCAAATACCGAGTGTCCCAGAAAAAAGTATACAAATTTGGTTGGGTCCAGCGATGAGAATTTAGCTTTAATCAGTGGCTAATCAATTTCAAAATGTTCCTTGATAGTTAACTTAAATATAGATACCTCATTTTTTTATGTTGGTGCTTTGAGAGCCGAAAAATTAGCCTTGAAATTTCAAATTTGCCTTTACGTTAAAAGCAGAGCTTTCGCATTTTGGCTTTAGCATATGAAAGCACATTGAAATTTAAAGCTGAAATTAAAGAAAAATGAAAAAGACACGATGGGTGACTCCTAGCAAACGGAATACAATATGATCTAAGTTTTTCATAAATTCTACCAGGGATATTGTTGATATATTTACTGTGTGTTCAAAATCCACTAAGGTGAAAGCACAAAGCTCTGACTTAAAAGTGACAGCAAATTCGAGCATTCAACAATCAATATTTCAACACTCAAAGCACAACTAGCAACAAACGAGTTATCTATGTTCAAGTTCACTATCGAGAAATATTTTGAAATTCATTAGCCATTGGTTAAAGCTAAATTCTCATCACTGGACCCAATAAAATCTGCATATAATCTTCTAGGACATCCACAACTACTGCTATTTTGACTTGAACCAAAAAAATCAATCAATCATTGCATCATTGATAGTGCGAATTCAAGAAACAAAAAGATAATTTCACCTAGATCTATTCTATTCCATACGACACGTCCTGAATTAATTCAAGGTAAATGATTGGCAAGCATTCGCTCTTTTCTGTGCTACAGTCAACGACACTTTATGAAAAAAAAACCATTTTCCAAGTGGTAAGGGCAGATACCTGACTTGATAGTTCTGCGAGTAGCTCCGGCAAAAAAGTTAGCTTTGGCAAATATACAAGTTAAGATATCATAAAACGACGAACAAATGGTCTTTTATCCATCATTGCTGGGATAAAGTACCAGGCAATCCAAAAATCTTCACGAATAGCTCCCTGAAATTGAGAGCTATTGACAGATGCCTTATTTCACAGTTAGGTGAAAGGTAGACTCAAGAGACAGTCCAAGTTATCGCAACAACAACAACGACAACAAAAACAACATCTTTTTTCAAGACGAAAAGAAACAAAGAGGGCACTGATTTTTCTATTCACACTAAAACGAGGTTAAAGAGTAGTCATGGCAACATACGGCAGTTAGAAATTCTTATTGCTATGGTAGCTCAGGGAAGCTAAGTGACCTTCAAATTGAGGAAATCCTGATTGAAAGAGAAAGGTTGGTCGATTATTGGATTTAGGAAACATTCATTTGAATACTTGTGGCTTTTTTCATTGCTAACGTCACTGAAAACTTGAATTTTGAGGCGTTTTATCATCTGAGGCTTGAGCTAACAGCTTAGGCAAACCACCATTGCCTGGAGCACTCAGCTTTTCATACAGTGCTGCTATGGTTTCCATATCGGTACATGAAACCGAGGAACACATTTTCGTCCTAATTTTCAATTTGAAAGTCTATGTGTCGCAGTTTGATCGTCCACCAGTCTATCAATAGCGATAACTACGAACTTGTAATCAGTCTAGGTAAAATGCATGGCTATCTCTGCTGCATGGTCGTTTAAAGCAATTATTACTGTCTGAAAACCAGATTGAATGAGAATTTCAATCCTATATCTCTCATTTTGAGTGAAATAATTGACATCCTTTTCCAGTCAAAATTTTGTGAAAACTTTAGGTAGAGATGGATTTGAAGTCGTCAGTGGAAGTCTAGTGTTTCTAAAATGACTGATTTCTGCTTTTTATTCCAATTTCATGCTCCAAAGCAAATTTAGGATTCGGCTTTTCTCACATCATCCAAAACAAAGATGGGAAAGTCGGAGAAATGAATGAATCGCCATATTTTAAACTGGTCTTTCGAAGGGTAGTTATAGCTTAAACTGGCCAAGCAACATCTCGAAAGATAGCTGAGCCATTCCGCTACATGCTGACACCTGGCATGTGTTCATAGGATTAGCGCAAACTAGCTCGTAAAGTTTTCTTGGGTTACGTGGTATTTAAAAAAGATTAAACAATGAGTACCTCAGAAAGAACTGCTGGTCTTCTGCATTCATTCCTGCAGCTGCAAAGAGATATTACCAAGAGTCAAATTATGTAAGAAAGAACATTAGAAAATTCCTAAAATCAAAGACTGCCTTGCTCCATGATTACCAAATCTCCCCAACTCTGAAAAGCAATCGCTCGTGTCAAGTACGTACTTTAAATTCACAAAAAAATTCTTGTACCGGGTGTCCCAAAATGATGTATTATTGTTTGATTGCTTGTATGTCCATAACCAATGAACGGATTTTCAAAAACTTTGTTTTATTTGATTGCCTAAAGTCTAAATTGGATGTTAAGATGTTGGTTGTTGTTTTGCCAATTTTTGAAAATCGGTTCATCGGTTATGGACATATAAGCAATCAAATGATAATACATCATTTTGGGACACCCGGTAAGTGTGTTGCACAATATTTCATCAAAGACAAAAAATGAATCATAAATAATTGTGCTTCCAACAGAGTTCTCGTCCCATACAGGGTGTTAAAAAAAACCAAATCCAACTACAATCAAAAATCCTGAAGAGATGATATGATTTTAGTAGATATGTACCACCTGAAAGTACAATTTTTCCGTTTTCTTATGATATGCACTTTGGATACATTGATGGAATTACTTATCATTTGATTGATATTCCAGTGAACATGTTTCAAATGCAGAATGCTGAAAGAGCACAATCAACACCTCTTTTTAGCGTGAAAATTTCCAAAACAGATTTTATCAAAACCTTTCAGGCCTAGACGCACTTGATGTGATGCCCTAAGGTAGAAAAAGGCCAAATCTAGTCCCATAAGATGTATCTATTGAGGATGATAAAATAATCTTTCACAAATATGGGTTTCGTCCATGTAAATGTCATATCAACTTACGGCATCTAAAATAAGTCATGATTACAAAACTTCAATTAAATGATAAATGATTTAATTAATTCGTCTATCCTAGATATCATTGGAAAGAGGATAAACTATGCTTTCAGATGTTATGCCTCAAATAATTCAAATCTATCATTTCCTGAGGAATCTCGAAAAATGCTAGGTTGCGTTTTTTTCTGAAACACCTTGTGGTGCTCCTGCAAAATCTCAAGTCCTAATTCGCACATGAAGCCTATGAGGCATCTTGGACACTTACCGGGGAGACGAGACGCGGTTTCTCCGAGGAAACGTATGTGTCCCCGTGCAGTAGGTTAACGCTCATAAGCAGTAGCGTTTTGGGTTGGAACTCTGACAGGCGCATGAACATCAACCTACTGCACGGGGCCTGAATTCGAAGCCATTAGCGATTGCAAACAAAGAAATTGCTCTCAACCAATACTTCAAAACAAACAAAGCTGCAAACATTTCTCTGAAACCCAGGTAGGTATCGCGCTCGTTTTGCATTCCAGACATTGTTTTTGAGAGCAAATTTGGGCATATATCGAAAGAAGAAGGATATATCTACCCATCTACCTTGGGCATTTTATTTCTTTGGTTCAGAAGCTGAGCAGTAAGTGTTTTAATTAAACCAACAAATAAGAGAATTGAATCACCTCCCAATCGGCTTTTGAACCAAACAAATTAAATGCACGAGGCAGAAGTGTAGATATATCCTTCTTCTTTCGATACATGCTCACGTTTCCTGTTAAAAAAGACTTGTGGAATGCACAACAAGCGCACTAACTACCTGGGTTTCAGATAAACGTTTGCCGTGTTGTTTGTTTTGAATTATTGGTTGAGAGAATTTCCTTTGTCTGCAATTGCCAATCGGTTTGAATTCAGGTTTCAACAAAAGCAACTCATGCTATTCTATTACAAAATATTTCCTTCTTAGTTGTAGCGGTATCAGTTCGGCCAAAAAGCGAAACTACCACATGTGTTGAGTCTACTCAGTTTCAATACCTTGCAATACCTTGCAATACCTTGCAATACCTTGCAATACCTTACAATACAATACCTTGACCAGCTCCTGAGAGTATATCCGCAGCATATCTGCTTGGAAAGATTCCATATTTGCCAGAGACAAGATTAGTTCCCTCGAACCACAGATCTTCTCCGGATTTAGAAACATGCAATGGGTCCCCTTCATCGAGCACTATTTCATCTTTATGTCTTGCGATGAATTTATACAATGCTACATGAGTTTGTTGCAGTTCTTGTCCATTACTTTCTGGTGCTGGACCTCCAGTGCCATTGTTCATTGATTTTAGTCCATAATTTCCAAAAAATTTGCCATTCCT
>REGL01000876.1:127629-138483 GCA_004194395.1 Aurelia aurita complex sp. Pacific | reverse complement strand
GGGTAATTTGCCTGCTGCTATTTGCACAACTTTGTTTCTTTCTGGCAATGACTGAGGAATTTTTCCATTTTCACAGTAACTATTTTTATGAGAAAATCTATATCGCCAGATCATTGTTTGTATTGGTAGCTTTTAAAAAAGCTGTTTTAGTCGAGTCGAGTACTACAACGGTAAATCGACTGTCTGCCGCCACTAAGGACAGGCAACTAGAGCGGATTAATTTTACTCCTGGCTTGTACCCTTCATGGCCTTTAATTTTGTATCGGCAATCGAATGCTGTGCCTGCTCACTTTGCCAAAAAACTCTGATTGCTGTTATGATCCTCTTTTTCGTTTCCTTTGAGTTCTTCTTCCAGAGAGTCGGAAGGGGAGGGTCTTCTCCAAATCTTTCGAAAATTTCACTGACAAAGAATTTCATTTTGCAAGATTTGTAGATGGGGAAGTTTTTCTTGACTTTGTTGTGCCTCTTCTTGACTACTGCAACTTTTCTCCCCCTCTTTCCAGCTCCAGATTCATTCTCTTCCTTCTTGGCAACATTCGTTGCCACACTTGTAGTTGCCCAATTTCTATCTGCTGCTTTCTTCTCACATTTATTTGCTGCTTCTGTTGCCGTCTTTCTTTCTTGTTTTCGTAAAGGAGACATTTTCTTACATTAAATTTCAAAAATGTCAATAAACTTAGGATGCGAGCGATCTCAGACTTGCTATCAAGTTGAACTGACTTTCATCTGGCGCCAACCCGTACAACTTTATTTATGAAACGCCTTGTGAATAGGATGTGAGAAATTCACGTGACTCACAACAATGTTCATTGTTTGATTGACTGATGATTGATTTCTATTGGCTGGTATGAATTAATAGAACTGCTCGATGTGATTGGCTAATTTAAAATGAAAACTAATCAGAGACGGTTTCATTTTGGAATCAGAATTAATTCGCAACGCACAAGTGTATTTCGAAGCAAAATCGAGATTTAAAGCGTCTCAGAAAACTAGGTCAATGACACGAACTAATTTGAATTTTTTACGACAGTGAAAAGCAGGAAAAGCCGCTTATAATTTTCAAAGGGTTCAATATCCGGCTCGAAACTCAAGTCCTACATACAGTGCATTTGGACTTTTTAAGTTAGGTGTAAACTCGAAACCTTGAAATAGCCCGTTAATTAACAATATCTCATGCTTCTAACTAAGGGNACTTTATTTATGAAACGCCTTGTGAATAGGATGTGAGAAATTCACGTGACTCACAACAATGTTCATTGTTTGATTGACTGATGATTGATTTTTATTGGCTGGTATGAATTAATAGAACTGCTCGATGTGATTGGCTAATTCCAAATGAAAACTAATCAGAGACGGTTTCATTTTGGAATCAGAATTAATTCGCAACGCACAAGTGTATTTCGAAGCAAAATCGAGACTTAAAGCGTCTCAGAAAACTAGGTCAATGACACGAACTAATTTGAATTTTTTACGACAGTGAAAAGCAGGAAAAGCCGCTTATAATTTTCAAAGGGTTCAATATCCGGCTCGAAACTCAAGTCCTACATACAGTGCATTTGGACTTTTTAAGTTAGGTGTAAACTCGAAACCTTGAAATAGCCCGTTAATTAACAATATCTCATGCTTCTAACTAAGGGGCTAAGTCCCAATAGTACGAATTCAAACGATAAGAAATGCTCTGAGACATGCTTGCACTTACCTACGCATGATCAAGCCTTAATCTCTCTCTCTATGGATCTATCTGACGGGTTGGATGTTCTTTGGAATGATGGTAACACATTTGGCATCGATGGCGCACAAGTTGATGATCTCTAAGGGTCCAACCGAACAGGCCTAGAATTTTTCTAGATGTGCTACCACAGCTTAGACCTGAAATCAACCAGACGACGAAAGGGCAGCTTCCTGATGAATGTTTCGTGGACTGTCGGTAACTTCTGACTTTTTTCAGAACCACGGGCATTTGCACATATTTTCAGGTGAGGAGCAATTCTGTGCAATTGTGACATTTTCAGAGAATGGCGAAACAACCAGCTCAACTTATTAATTCTCAAGAAAGTGCATGGAGCTAGCATTCTATGTCCTAATGGACGAGAGACAAAAGATTTGGTAGCTTTTAAACAAGCTCTATTGTTTTTTTTGTGGTGGGTTTTTGCTTCTTCCAAGGAACAAGAGCACTAGCCAGGCAACGAAGATGCATTGCCCGTTTAGTTATTTGCCTTTGCTACTTTTTTCGTAGCGGGTGATTTGCCTGCTGCTATTTGCACAACTTTGTTTCTTTCTGGCAATGACTGAGGAATTTTTCCATTTTCACAGTTATCTATTTTTATGAGAAAATCTATATCGCCAGATCATTGGTTGTATTGGTAGCTTTTAAAAAAGCTGTTTTAGTCGAGTCGAGTACTACAACGGTAAATCGACTGTCTGCCGCCACTAAGGACAGGCAACTAGAGCGGATTAATATTACTCCTGGCTTGTACCCTTCATGGCCTTTAATTTTCTATCGGCGATCGAATGCTTTGCCTGCTCACTTTGTAGCCAAAGAACTCTGATTGCTGTTATGATCCTCTTTTTCGTTTCCTTTGAGTTCTTCTTCCAGAGAGTGGGAAGGGGAGGGTCTTCTCCAATTCTTTCGAAAATTTCGCTGACAAAAAATTTCATTATGCAGGATTTGTAAATGGGGAAGCTCTCCTTGACTTTGTTGTGCCTCTTCTTGACTACTGCAACTTTTCTCCCCCTCTTTCCAGCTCCGGAATCATTCTCTTCAATCTTGGCAACATTCGTTGCCACACTTGTAGTTGCCCAATTTCTATCTGCTGCTTTCTTCTCACATTTATTCGCTTCTTCTGTTGCCGTCTTTCTTTCGTGTTTTTGTAAAGGAGACATTTTCTTACACTAAATTTCAAAAATGTCAATAAACTTAGGATGCAAGCGATCTCAGACTTGCTATCAAGTTGAACTGACTTTCATCTGGCGCCAACCCGTACAACTTTATTTATGAAACGCCTTGTGAATAGGATGTGAGAAATTCACGTGACTCACAACAATGTTCATTGTTTGATTGACTGATGATTGATTTTTATTGGCTGGTATGAATTAATAGAACTGCTCGATGTGATTGGCTAATTCCAAATGAAAACTAATCAGAGACGGTTTCATTTTGGAATCAGAATTAATTCGCAACGCACAAGTGTATTTCGAAGCAAAATCGAGACTTAAAGCGTCTCAGAAAACTAGGTCAATGACACGAACTAATTTGAATTTTTTACGACAGTGAAAAGCAGGAAAAGCCGCTTATAATTTTCAAAGGGTTCAATATCTGGCTCGAAACTCAAGTCCTACATACACGGCATTTGGACTTTTTAAGTTAGGTGTAAACTCGAAACCTTGAATTAGCCCGTTAATTAACAGTATCTTATGCTTCTAACTAAGGGGCTAAATCCAAATAGTACGAATTCAAACGATAAGAAATGCTCTGAGGCATGCTTGCACTTACCTACGAGTGTTCAAGCCTTAAGCTCTCTCTCTATGGATCTATCTGACGATTTGGATGTNCTGGTCTTTTTTAACAATAAGTGCATGGAATTTGTTAGGGTTAGCAATCATTTCATTTTGTTCAAGCCAAGAGAGAGCGCTGCTTGCTTCACTTTCCAAAACCTTGACAAGATCCGGCAAGGATTTGGAAAAGAAAGCCAGCGTGTTATCATCAGCATAATTGTACATGGTTGCTTGCTTTATGAAATAGAAAAGATCATTTATATAGAAATTGAAAAGAATAGGACCTAACACTGATCCTTGGGGGACTCCTGATACTATTTCTTGAAAAGAACTGCAGACATTATTTATCCGGACACTCTGCTTCCGTTTTTTCAGATAGGAATAGACAAGAACCAAAGCATTTTCATCAAAGCCATATGCATGAAGTTTGGCTATTATTAAATCATGCGGGATGCAATCAAAAGCCTTTGACAGATCCATCAAGACGGACCCTACAATGAAGTTATTGTCAAGTTTATATTTCCACTCTTCTACAAGTTTAATCAAAACATGCTGTGTACTGTATGCTCTTCTATACGCTGCAATAAAGATCGAAAGGGTCTTGTCAAGGAAGGGGCTAAGCTGTTCCTTTAGAATTTTTTCAAAAATTTTGGAAAAAGTGTTAAGTATACTGACTGGACGATAATTTCTCTCCACGGTACGAACGGGTTCACCTTTGTCTAAAGGGCAGACTGCTGCAGTTTTTGCATTCTGGGGAAATATGAAATTACGAATGCTACAATTGATAGCGTTAGTAAGAGGGACAGCTAAATCATCGCTAGCCAAAGAAACAAGCTTTGGTGGAATTTGATCAACACCTGTTGATTTACTGCCATCGAGCATTTTCAATTGGAGCCATACATCTCTAGCAGTAACCTCATTGAAAGAAAAGGATTCAAAAGTATGTTCAGGGTCTGCAAGTATAGCCAGAATACTCGGATGATCTTTGTATTTATCAAGAATTAACTTGACAATGTCTCGATCATCATCAATCGAAGTCTTATCTGCAATGCTGGAAGGTTTCTTACCGGAAGTATTTTCGACGATATTAATGTAATAATCGTTAAAGATTTCACATAAATCATGATTATTATTAACTATTTTGTCATCTTTAACCAATGAGATATCAGTACCAGCTAGGACACCCTTATTTGAGAGAAAAGGTTTCACCAGATCCCAGAAGGCTTTATTTGACATGAGACCATTGCTGGTGACTCTCTTGAAGTGATTCTTTATGGCTTTTTTACGTAGGGCAACACAGCGATTTCGTTGCTTCTTGAAAGCCATTTCATTTTGACTTGAAGGGTGTTTAAACAACAACCAGCTCAACTTATTAATTCTCAAGAAAGTGCATGGAGCCAGCATTCTATGTCCTAATGGACGAGAGACCAAAGGTTTGGTAGCTTTTAAACAAGCTATGTTTTTTTGTTGTGTTGGGCATTGCTTGTTCCATAGAACAAGAGCACTGGCGAGGCCAGCACAAAAGGAATTGCCCATTTTTGCCTTTTTCTGCTTTTTTCGCAGCTGGTGATTTCCCTACTGCTTTTTCACAGCTTTTTTCTTTCTGACAATGTCTGAGGAATTTTTCCATTTTCATTTTCAACTATTTTATGAGAAAATCTATATCGCCTGATCATTGGCTGTTTTGGTAGCTTTGAAAAAGCAGTTTTAGTCGAGTTGAGTACTACAACGGTAAATCGACTGTGTGCCGCCAATAAGGACAGGCAACTAGAGCGGATTAAATAGGGATAAGATGAAATTTTATATCCCAGTTAATTCGCGGAAGATGCTGCGAGCGTTTGCTTATAAAAGGTGTCCCACAACCTTGATTAAGATTCATTTTGTTTATGACATGGGTAACTACAGGTATCACTCAATTATCAGCAGATTGTTTATTCTTTTTTCTAATAATTTAGCACGCTGCATGCATTGAGTCTTGTTGTTTTTGCAAACGAAAACTTTTCAGCAATCAGTCTTTGTGCTCGGTGATTCGTAAATTTGTTCGTTGTTACATGCGTAAAAACACGTATCACTCAATTTCCAGAAGATTGTTATTCACTTTTTGAATTATTTGGAATACTGCTTGCCTCGCATTTGGCTGGTTTTCAAAAGAATACTTTTACCAGAAGCGTAGAAATAGATTGACCAACAAAGAAGTCAATCTTTCGCAGTATGCGTATTGTAGACAATAGATTTGGAAATCTTTCGATTTTGTTTTCGCATTCAGTTTAAAACCAAAATTGTGTCAAGTTGCCTTCGCATTTGGACATTGAAGGCAAAGCAGAAAGGCGCGGTAAAGATCTGGCATTTCGTAAGGTTTTGCGATTTCTTTCACCCGCCCACCCACAGCCTAACCTAAAATCGTACTCTGCTCCTTTATTTCATGACAGGGATGTCTGTCTCTGCCATGGACATTGAGTGCACTGGTTTGTGGAGAAAAAATCTGAACGTTTTTCTCTAACCCCCAACTATTTCGGTTGCTGAGGGAGTGCACATTTGACCAGTGCATTTGAAATCCCAAACTTTGGCCCCGGTGATGAGAAAACACTGCCATTGGTATCTGGCAACTGGCAAATTTTATATTTGTGATTGTTCATATCTGAGGGGCCACATTATTTTTATCTGAAGCAAGAATTAATTGTACTCTTGGCTTGTATCCTTCATGGCCTTTAATTTTCTCTCGGCGATCAAATGTTTTGCCTGCTCACTTTGCCAAAGAACTCTGATTGCTGTTATGATCCTCTTTTTCGTTTCCTTTGAGTTCTTCTTCTAGAGAGTGAGAAGGGGAGGGTCTTCTCCAATTCTTTCGAAAATTTTGCTGACAAAAAATTTCATCATGCAGGATTTGTAGATGGGGAAGCTCTCCTTGACTTTGTTGTGCCTCTTCTTGACTACTGCAACTTTTCTCCCCATCTTTCCAGCTCCGGATTCATTCTCTTCCTTCTTGACAGCATTCGTTGCCACACTTGTAGTTGCCCAATTTCTATCTGCTGTTTTCTTCTCACATTTATTCGCTGCTTCTGTTGCCGTCTTTCTTTCGTCTTTTCGTAAAGGAGACATTTTCTTACACTAAATTTCAAAAATGTCAATAAACTTAGGATGCGAGCGATCTCAGACTTGCTATCAAGTTGAACTGACTTTCATCTGGCGCCAACCCGTACAACTTTATTTATGAAACGCCTTGTGAATAGGATGTGAGAAATTCACGTGACTCACAACAATGTTCATTGTTTGATTGACTGATGATTGATTTTTATTGGCTGGTATGAATTAATAGAACTGCTCGATGTGATTGGCTAATTCCAAATGAAAACTAATCCGAGACGGTTTCATTTTGGAATCAGAATTAATTCGCAACGCACAAGTGTATGTCAAAGCAAAATCGAGATTTAAAGCGTCTCAGAAAACTAGGTCAATGACACGAACTAATTTGAATTTTTTACGACAGTGAAAAGCAGGAAAAGCCGCTTATAATTTTCAAAGGGTTCAATATCTGGCTCGAAACTCAAGTCCTACATACACGGCATTTGGACTTTTTAAGTTAGGTGTAAACTCGAAACCTTGAATTAGCCCGTTAATTAACAGTATCTTATGCTTCTAACTAAGGGGCTAAATCCAAATAGTACGAATTCAAACGATAAGAAATGCTCTGAGGCATGCTTGCACTTACCTACGAGTGTTCAAGCCTTAAGCTCTCTCTCTATGGATCTATCTGACGATTTGGATGTTCTTGGAAAAGATGGTAACACGTTTGGCATGGATGGTGCACAAGATGATGATCTCAATAGACCCAACCGAACAGGCCTAGAATTTTTCTAGATGTGCTACCACAGCTTAGACCTGAAATAAACGAGACGCCGGAAGGAAAGCTTCCTGATGAATGTTTCGTGGACTTTCGGTATCTTCTGACTTTTTCAGAACCACTGTGAAGGATGAGGATACGGTGTATGTATCAGTGAGGTTTGTTCATACCTCTAGCCATTGGAGAACTCTTGCACGTGACCTTGCTGTTTTCGAGGTGCTCTTTCTCCGGCTTGATTTTCTCGTTGTTTGCTTGGTTCTAAACATTAAGATATCTGACGAAGGAGGGATGCATGATCTATGTGAACTGAACTCAACCAGAGAATTAATGGACACTCGAATTGAATTCTGCAAGGTTTGTGTTTTTGTTGACCCTGTTCCGTGCCTCTTTTCTCAGTCAAAACATGAGTGACAGGACACCAAGTGTGTGAAAGTTAAGGGTACAGTCGTCGGCGCCATTTGAAATGGCACTTTTATGTGCTCCGTTCAAGTCGTAGCTTGTAAGCCTTAACCAAGATTCCTTGCTGCGAGCAGCGTCTGTTTGAAAACAAAGAGCTGAAAATGGCGGCTAAAAAGCATTTGTACATATTTTCAGGTGAGGAGCAATTCTGTGCAATTGTGACATTTTCAGAGAATGGCGAAACAACCAGCTCAACTTATTAATTCTCAAGAAAGTGCATGGAGCCAGCATTCTATGTCCTAATGGACGAGAGACAAAAGCTTTGGTAGCTTTTAAATAAGCTCTATTGTTTTTTGTGGTGGGTTTTTGCTTCTTCCAAGGAACAAGAGCACTAGCCAGGCAAGCACAGATGCATTGCCCGTTTATTAATTTGCATTTGCTACTTTTTTCGTAGCGGGTGATTTGCCTGCTGCTTTTTGCACAACTTTATTTCTTTCTGGCAATGTGTGAGTAATTTTTTCATTTTCACAGTTAACTTATTTGATGAGAAAATCTATATCGCTAGATCATTGGTTGTTTTGGTAGCTTTTAAAAAGGCTGTTTTACTCGAGTCGAGTACTACAACGGTAAATCGACTATTTGCCGCCACTAAGGACAGGCAACTAGAGCGGATTAATATTACTCCTGGCTTGTACCCTTCATGGCCTTTAATTTTCTATCGGCGATCGAATGCTTTGCCTGCTCACTTTGTAGCCAAAGAACTCTGATTGCTGATATGATCCTCTTTTTCGTTTCCTTTGAGTTCTTCTTCCAGAGAGTGGGAAGGGGAGGGTCTTCTCCAATTCTTTCGAAAATTTCGCTGATAAAAAATTTCATTATGCAGGATTTGTAGATGGTGACGCTCTGCTTGACTCTGTTGTGCCTCTTCTGGACAACTGCAACTTTTCTCCCCCTCTTTCCAGCTCCGGATTCATTCTCTTCAATCTTGGCAACATTCGTTGCTACACTTGTAGTTGCTCAATTTCTATCTGCTGCATTCTTCTCACATTTATTCGCTGCTTCTGTTGCCGTCTTACTTTCGTGTTTTCGTAAAGGAGACATTTTCTTACACAAAATTTCAAAAATGTCAATAAACTTAGGATGCGAGCGATCTCAGACTTGCTATTAAGTTGAACTGACTTTCATCTGGCGCCAACCCGTTGGAAATGATGGTGACACGTTTGGCATAGATGGTGCACTAGTTGGTGATCTGAAAGGGTCCAACCGGACCGGCCTAGAATTTTTCTTGATGTGCTACCACAACTTAGCCCTGAAATAAAGGAACGCTGTAAGGGCAGCTTCCTGGTGAATGTTTCGTGGACTTTCGGTATCTTCTTACTTCTTTCACAGCCACTGTGAAGGGTGAGGATACGGTGTCTGTATGAGTGAGGTTTGTTCATACCTCCAGTCACTGGGGTACTCTTGCATGCGACCTTGCTGTATACGAGGAGCATCCTCCGGTTTGATTTTCTCGTTGTTTGCTTGGTTCGTACCATTACTATATCTGATGAAGGAAGGCTGTATGATCTGCGTGAACTGAACTCAATTAATGAATTTAAATATCGAAGACTTTGCACCGAAGTGAGCGGCTTTGTCTCCACGGGGTCTCCGCACAATTGCACCACTAAATTGACAAACGACAGTCGATACCAAACATATGAATGAATAGGGCTGCGCACAAATTGGATTCTACACGAATTGGGCCTTAGGCTGATCGAAATTATTTTGCCAGAGTTGTGATGCTGTTAACCTTGTTCCTTGCCTCTTTTGTCAGTTAAAAATTCCTGACAATCAGAAAAAATATTCGTATGGATTGCTGTACATAATCCCTCAAATCTGACAACTGTAAATCTTACGCGAAAAAGGAAGAGCAAGTAAATTTGACTGTCATGTTTGCAGTGGATTCCTACTCGAATCGGTGCATTCTACTATGCATAGAGAGACACATTTGTACATGCCGGTGTCGTTTGGAATGGAGATTTTATGTGCTCCGTTCAAGTCGTAGCTTGTACGCCTTAGCCCAGATTCCTTTCTGCGAACCACGCTCGTTGAAAACAAAGAGCTGAAAATGGCGGCTGAAAAGCATTTGCACAAATTTTCAGGTGAAGAGAAATTCTGTGCAATTGTGACATTTGCAGAGAATGTTAAATTAGCAAAGAACAACTTAAACAAAACACAAAAAACAACAAAAGCGTCTCAGTGGTAATCTTTATACGGGTAAGCTTGTCCCNCTCGAAATCCTTATATTCAGTCATGTGATTGGAATACGACGATATCAGTGGCTTAAAAGCGTGAAATTGGAAGATTTGCGGGTTTCCCTGTGCCCTATTGAAAGATTTGACTCATATGCTGCATTCTACTATGCATAGAGAGACACATTTGTACATGCCGGTGTCGTTTGGAATGGAGATTTTATGTGCTCCGTTCAAGTCGTAGCTTGTACGCCTTAGCCCAGATTCCTTTCTGCGAACCACGCTCGTTGAAAACAAAGAGCTGAAAATGGCGGCTGAAAGCATTTGCACAAATTTTCAGGTGAAGAGAAATTCTGTGCAATTGTGACATTTGCAGAGAATGTTAAATTAGCAAAGAACAACTTAAACAAAACACAAAAAACAACAAAAGCGTCTCAGTGGTAATCTTTATACGGGTAAGCTTGTCCCAAAGGAAAGCCTTTTCTCTCACTTTTTTGAACAAAATCATCGGCATGAGTTTTCGGTAAAAATTAGCATCATTGTTGATGCAGGTGACGTGTATTCGCTCCGTAGAAATAAGTTTTTTTGCAATATAAATTGGGTTTATTTTCTCCACAGGGCCTAAATGAAAGAGTAGCGGATGTCAAGTTGGACTTGTTTGACTGCAGTATGCGGGAACGCTTAATCCTTCTACCGTTGCACTTAGATCTCAGGGGAGGGGGAGGAGATCCTGGCTGGTTAACTTCGTGCATTTTGCACGTTGTGTTGGGGTGGAATTCCCCATTGGGCTATTCGGGATTTTGTAACTTAAGCAAATCCTTGGAGGGTTACTGGCTGGCGTCTGTTTTCCTGTTTCCTTGTAAACATTTATATTTCGCTGACACTCTC
>REGL01000876.1:102145-119760 GCA_004194395.1 Aurelia aurita complex sp. Pacific | reverse complement strand
GCCTTTTACCGTTTTTCGATAGACCGAATAATATAGGGGAAATTAACTGTTTTCTGATGAGAGTGATTTTGCGAAACGGCATCTCGCTGTTCACTGGAGCGGAAAGCAGAGTTACCTTAAATGATCAGAAATTCACTATCAAGTTGAACTGACATGCGTCTGGCGCCAACCCGTGCAACTTAATTCATGAAACGCCTTGTGAATAGGATGTGAGAAAATCACCTGACTCACAAAATTTTCATTGTTTGATTGACTGATGATTGATTTTCATTGGTTGGGATAAATGAATAAAACTGCTCGATGTGATTGGCTAATTTTAAATGAAATGTATTCAGAGACGGTTTCATTTTGGAATGAGAATTCATTCGCAACGCACAATTGTATGTCAGTGCAAAGTCAAAATTTATGGTATCTCACAAAAAAACAGATCAGTGACGCTAACTAATTTGAACTTTTTAGGAAATAGAAAAACAGGAAAAGCCGCTTAATGTTTTCAAAGGGTTGATTATCTTGGTCGACACTCAAATTCTACATACAAGGCATTTTAAATTTTTAAGTTAGGGGTCAACTCGAAACCTTGAATTAGCCCATTAAATAACAGTATCTTAAGCTTTTAGCAAAGTTGCTAAATCTTAATAGTTCGAATTCAAGCAATAAGAGATGCTCTGAGGTATGCTTGCACTTACCTACGCGTGTTCATGCCTTACGCTCTTTCTCTGTGGATCTATCTGGCGAGTTGTATGTCCTTGGGAATGGTGGTGGCACGTTTGGCATGGATACCCAAGTTGGTGATCATGAAAGGGTCCAACCGAACAGGCCTAGAAATTTTCTTGATGGGCTATTACAGCTTAGCCCTGAAATAAACGAGATGCTGGAAGGGCTGCTTCCTGATGAATGTTTCGTGGACTTTTGGTATCTTCTCATTTCTTTCAGAGCCACTGCACTGTGAAGGGTGAGGGTACAGTGTCTGTATCAGTGAGGCTTCTTCATACCTCCAGTCACTGGTGTTTTCTTGCAAGCAGCTTTGTGGTTTATGAGGTGCTCTTCCTCTCGTTCGATTTCTCGTTGTTTACTTGGTTAGTACCATTACGATATCTGATGATGAAGGAAGGCTGTACGATCTGTGTGAACTGAGCGCAACTATTGAATTCAAATATGGAAGACTTTGCGCCGAAGTGCGCGGCCTTGTCTCCACACACACGCACCACTAAATTGACAATAGACAATCGATACCAAAAATGGAAATGAATGGTGCTGCACTCCCATTGGATTCTGTGCGAATTGGGCCTTCACCTGATCGAAATGATTTGTGCTAGAGTTGTGTTGCTGTTGATCCTGTTCCATGCCTCTTTTGTCAGTTAAACATTCCTGACAAGTTGAAAAAACTTTTTGCATACACTGCTGTACTTATTCCATTAGATCTGACAACTGTTTTCTGTCCGACAGATGTAAACTTAGATTCAGGAGACGAATTATTTTCACTTCTCTCATTGCCGAGAACATTGTGACATAGAAGGCCACAAAAACTTTCCCATGAAAAGAAATCT
Source organism: Aurelia aurita complex sp. Pacific (assembly GCA_004194395.1). Classification (NCBI taxonomy): domain Eukaryota; kingdom Metazoa; phylum Cnidaria; class Scyphozoa; order Semaeostomeae; family Ulmaridae; genus Aurelia; species Aurelia aurita complex sp. Pacific. The sequence continues at coordinate 118,213 of REGL01000876.1, read as the reverse complement.
TACGTGAAGAGGAGCAAATAAGTTTGATTGTCATCAAACAGTTTCTTTCATATTTACCGTGGATTTCTCCTCGAATTGGTGCGTTCAATCATTCAGAATTGCGAGAAACGCTGTAAGACAAGATAAAATGTGTGTTCGCACAAATGTTATCCTAGGTAGAAAAGCATTCAAAGCCAAAGAAAAGTGTGTTTGCTCTAAAACGTTCCTTGTAATGCTTATTTGTATAAACAACTGTTACCAAATACTCAATCTCTAGTTTTTGACCGCTAACATTGGACTGCTAGAAGCGTTCTAAGCCAAAGTATTGGGCGTGTCCTCAAAACTTTCCCCGGAGCTTCGTCCCAGATTTCCTCGTTTTCCTACCTTCCCACTTGATTGGATTTGACCACGATGCTGATTTTGATTAGGTGTCTTTGAGACTTTCATGGAAGAAAAGAAGTGGGACGAGATGTACCTTTATGAATTGACAGTTTATACCGGGTGTCCACAAAAAAAAAAGCAAAAGATTCAAAAAATTATGACGGAAGCTGTTTCAAATTAATAATCAAATGATTATTTGTATCTGAATCTGCAATGATTGGATTAAATTTTGATGAAATTTTCAGAATTTTTGATGAATTAATTGATTGAAGATTTTAAAATCAACAAACTTCAAATTTACTGTTAGGGCAAAACCAGAGCTATCAGCATTAGTGCAAAGTATACTGTAAAATGAAAAAATGGCAATATCTGAAACTTCACATTATTGCAAAGAAGCACACAACTTCACTAAGACCCGGGCCTGGCAGCACCAAGAATGGGGGGGGGGACGTTTGGGTTGACGCCTATTATACCCAAAAATGGGGGTGAAGTTTCAAAATGTACCCTAAAGAATTGGGAAGAACAGGCAAGTTGGCAAATATTGGACCCCAAGACTGGGAATGCTGATTAGAGCATTAGACCACCATAAAACTGGCTTGAGCCACATTTATTTGCTGTCTTACACATTATACTGATTATAAACTATCTAATCATGCAAGGAAACATGCAAGGAAACATGTGCGCAGCTTATATGCTTTTCATTTAAAAGCATTACTGCAAGTCGATAAACCATCCTACCTGGATTGAAAATGCAAGAAAACTTTTGTAATTTGCAGCTTTAATTAAAAGTTTCCACTGACAGTATTCATGTTCACTACTTGTGCCCTCAAAAGAAGGTGTTTTTAAAAGTCTTGGCAACGTTTAGACATTTAGCTCAAGTACCTTTAAGTAATATCATACAGAAAACAGAGGATATGTGTGTTTTAAATTGAGGAATTGGGTAGATCAACCATTTATTCACAAGCCTGATACAAAGAAAATACAGCGAAAAAGATGAAATCACACACATTCTCCCAGGAATTCTTAAAAAACCCAGTTTAGTATGAATCTTGACTTCGAGATCTAGAATTAGTGTGAATCTTGAATTCTGGATCTTGAATTAGACTGAATCTTGAAATCCGGATCTAGAATTAGTGTGAATCTTGAATTCCGGATCTAGAATTAGTATGAATCTTGAATTCCGGATCTTGAATCTTGAATCTTGGATCTTGAATCTTGAATCTTGAATTAGTGACTCCCGTTTGGCCATGGGCCTAATAAACTTTTCCTTTGCTCCACAACAACAGCAACGGTCGAAGAAACCAGCAAGTGACGGGAAAACATTCAGAACGAGGGTGAATTCTCTTCCGCATCCAAGATAAGATTATGGAAAATGGTAGGGTATATAATATCTCGTCCGATTCCTGCCCTGACCATCCCCCCCGGGCAGCCCAGGGGTCAACAAAAAATTCCTTGCTCAAATGCCCGGGGGCCGGGGAAAAATCGGTGGTCAAGTGCGCGGGGGCCGGGCACTAAGAAAATGTCATATTCCCAGTTACTGTATAAGCAAAAGCTCCTGTTCTAGTCAAATCAAACGCTACTCAAATGCCCGGGGGCCGGGGAAAAATCTACGGTCAAATGCCCGGGGTCCGGGAATATTTTTCGTGCAAATGCCCGGGGGTGTCCCGGGGGGGGGATGGTCAGGGTAGGAATTGAACGAGACATAACATCATACACAACACCATTTACAGAAACAAAACTAGTGGAAGACTTCTTCTTACTTGTTAGTAATAACTGATTTTTGTTACAGTTGTCAGTTGTTAATAGCAGAAACTAATACAACTTTGGTTCAGAATGGTAGCACCTACTGTCATGAAAGAAAGGCTTAAAACTTGGTCTAAAATGAGAAGGGCCACAATAATGGCGGTCAAAATGGTAAGATCATTGATACAAATTTATCTCATCTCATCTCCTGACCTATGCTTGGCAAGAACAGTTTTGTAACAAGTTGGCTGCAGACAGAGAGATTACACCACTGCGCCACAATAGATTTCAGACTTCACATGTAGACTTCACAATAGACAATAGACAATAGAAGTCAAAGAGCTCAGGGAAACAAGAGACTCATCGTCATAAGTCTAGCGCCAGAACACCTGGTGATATATGACATATAACAAATAGGTCATATGCCAAATGCCATATGCCATATGACATTTTGCCGGTTCAAAACAATGGATCAACAACAACGCGGAAGGGCAGAATACAAATACAAAATGGCAGGGTGAAGTTGAACACAGAAGCCAGAGCTGATTTGAAACATTCGCTGTTCTTGCCGAAAGAGCGACCACGGAGGGGAAGGATGCTAATTTCAAGATTCATAGCATGTGTGGTTGCTCTAAATGTAATATTTCAGTCATTAGGAGGTAAGTATTGTGTTTGCTCATGCTGCTCAAAAATGATAAAAAACAAATGACACATTTTAATGGGCCTTTTTAGTGAAATTCCATGACTGCAGCAAAGGGTATCGTCTAGTTGGCCGGTGAAATCTGTAAAGTTCTCCATGATTGTAGATTCCAGGAAAATTCAGATGAACTTTTAAGGCCATAAGGCAAGATTCATCAACAGAATTGAGCTGAATTGAGAAACAGTTTCATAGTCAGATATACATGCAGGAATATAATTGCTCCAAATTTTGAGTCCAAAACATTATTTGACCGAATTGCAGCTGTCCATGAAGGAATTTTTGTTTAACAAATGATTAGAAATTCAGTTTAATTTCACTTTCATATGATTAGAACCTGCATCCGCATACAAATATACAGGCAAAATAATGCATTTCATTCAAAAATAGCAAAACTTTAAAGCTACATCAATTCAATTGATTAAAATGCAGCATAATGATGTATAATTATCTCAACAAGGCAATGCACAGGAATTTCTTGAGGAGGAGCTCTCTCAGTAGCTAGGCTAATCAAGGATAGAGTATCCCCTTGCGGACTGACTTAGCAGAATAAACTGCAAACTCATCTTATTCAATTACTTCAATTACGCACAACAATGCCATGTTTTGAAGGTAATGTGGCGCAATGGTATAATCTTCTTACTTTGCAGTCAAAACAGTCAGGCAGATAAGGTTTGATCGCAGGTGTAGAGCCCCACCACTTAAACCTCATACCAAGGGGTCTCGGCCATATTAAGACTTATTTACTTCTGCGATCCCAGTGCTTGATGCTGAAAACAGCAACTTCACTTTCATGTTTTGGTCATCTACTGTATCATCAAGATAGATAAAGGATATACCTAGGGGGTGAGCCCTGAGAGCCACATATCCCTCCCCTTCTCAAAGATATTTTGAAATCAATCAACTGTCTTAATCTCCAGACAGGACCTCCAAGAATGGGGTGTCTGGGTGGGGCATGCCCCCCCCCATTTTTTGTAAAATATATCTTTTAAAAATGTGTTTGAATCTTTTTGATTCATTTTAAGATCCCATGCTTGATTACATTTGAGCAGTTACATTTGCTTGCATCAATTTGATTCAACCCTTGGCCTGTTTATGAGTTTAATTTCTTGTTGGAAACCAACTTCATTATTGTGCGCATACTTGAACTGAAGAATGCAGATTACTCGAGCTACACAAACTACACCAGGAAGTGGATCATCAATGCAGAATGCATAGCTTTGTATTTTGTCAGGCGTGAGACCTATATCTAAACCAGTGCAGGGAAGTGCTGCTTGCCAGCCAAAGCAAATAAATGCTACTTCACACTTTTACAGTAGGCTATCTTATAAAAATCTACTTCTAAATTCTGTATCACCCTTAATTTGAAGCGGAATTTTTCTGATTATCTAAAGGGCGTTTCCCCAGCAAAATTGTCCAACTTGCACTTCACACTCACATGCCTGAGCTATTTTTCATTTGGAACAATCCCTTGAATAGTAGCTTATTATATTGTGCTGTGGTAAATTATCACACCAAAGTTTTGCCTCTCCACTTTTCTGGTCTCAATTGGAGGCCCTGTCAGGTCTTGATTAAATTATATGGAATAATTGCCTCCCTTTCGAATTCCTGGGTACCTCCCTGAGATGGATGAATAAGCAATCAAAATTTCAGGATCTCAGCAGGCTAGGGAAATAGCTAAACATAGGATTGTGCTACTTGTATGCTACCACTGTGAGTTACAACAGTAGGCAAAGAGTATTCATCCTAGCTATGTGTTGCTCTTTGGAAAACATTTATAAAACTTTTTCAGGCCCCCATTCACATAATTTTACTGTAAAGGTGAAATTGTTGTTTTTTTAGTGCCAAACTGTAGGATTGCAAGGATTGCAGAGACATGACCTGATGCTGAAGTGATTGGGCCCATACTGAGCTGCAACCCTGCCTACCTTAATGTTTCCAAGGCCGCATGCTTGCACCACTGCACTGTGGCCATCCTTTGTCACTTCTGTACACATTAAAAGTAGAAATCATTTAGGTGTGAAATTTTGACTGTTTTACAAGTACTGAATGTATTTCAGCCAGAAGTTTGTAATATCCTTGTGAAAGTTAATTCCTTTGCAAAGCTTTGAGTGAAAAGATGAAAGTAGCCCCCCCCCCATATTCAAAATGCTCCCTGAAAACCATGCATACCTCTCAGCACAGCAGAATGCATGCATGAAGGGTTTAAGAATCACGTGATATTTGGGTAAATTTCCCCTTGCCCACTTTACCTTAAGCAATCCTATTTTTAAGGGATCAAATAAGATTGTTTGAGGTAAAATGGGGAGGGGGAAAATGTGAATAAGTTTTGTAAAAGTCATGAATCACAGATTTTATCCTAATATTGAAACTCACTGATAAATCGCCCAATTATCAATTCAAGAGAAAGCACTCAAAACCAGATAAGTAGTCACACTATGAGAAAAGTAATCTTGTCAGGAACAAGAAGATATTCTTGACAAGAAATCTTAAATGTTTTCCTTGCTTCAAGATTTAGTTTCTTGAAACAAGAATTGATTCATGGGAGACTTTTTCTTGAATCAAGAGAATATGTTTTCTTTTCAGTATTTGTTCTTTTGTTTCAATATGTGTTTTTAAACAGGAATTAGTTTGGGAGGAATGTTTATTAAATCCAGACAACTACATTCTTGAAACCAGACAATGTTTTTAAAAGAGACGAAAATCATCTTGTTCCAGTAGGAAGAACATTTTCTTTGCAATAATCAATGTAAAGATGTTTTTTTATTCCTTGACAAATTTGTGCTTAAACAAACTCATTGTCTTGAGACAAATATTTTCTGCAAAGGATACATTTTTTGCCCAGTAAGGAGCATTTGTTTTTGCAACATTTGTTGAGTTAAAAGGGTTTTTCAATCTTTTGAGATGCTAAATGGTATTTTTAAACTATGATTACTGGCCCAACAGCCACATTGAAAGCAATTTCGAATCCAACATTTCTCATTTAGTGTGAAAGAATTGCCATCATTTTGCAGTAAAAGTTTTGTGAAAGTTCAATGCAAAGATGGATTTTAAGTTGCCTGGGGCAATCTATTGTTTATAAAATAACTTTTCTCTGATATGTATATATGTATGTACAGGGTGTCCAAACATTTTTTTTCGACGTTTGATTAAATATTAAAAAATAGCAAAATACTGAACGGGGTCCATGGTAAGATAACCATATTTCTGAGAGTTGAAATTAATTTTAGACACCAGAAGCTAGCAAATCGGCCAAATATTTAAGGAGTTACGAGCTTTCGAAGTTCCAGTTTGTGCGAAAGCTGAAACCACACACCCCTAAATTTTATATTTTGTGACAGTAGAATCTCGTTTATTCAAAGCAAATCAAATGGAATTTCAAAAGCACTTTCGTCAAACTAGCTTTCTATAACATTGAATCAAGGTTATGGATACTTGGAGGAATCTTGTTCAGCACAATTTGGAGTTGCCATGTCTCTCATCGATTAAGTTTTCACATCATGTTTTCAGATAATTGCATTCTTAAGTTAAATTTGGCAACGGTTACAAGAATTAAATAACTTTTGAAGTCCTATTTGGTTTTTTCTGATATCGACAGGAGATAAAACATTGGACAGTCTTCTTTTACCTTGATTTTAGGACGTCGCTTTGGAAAACAAGTCAGTTAGGGACGTCTGGTTTCAGCTGTCGCACAAACTTGAACTTCAAAAGCTTGTAACTCCGTGAATTCTTAGCGGATTCGCAAGATTCTAACGTCTAAAATTAATTAAAAATCTTAGGAACAGGGTTATCAAACCAGGAGCCTGTACATTTTATTGCTATTTTTCAACATTTAATCAAATGTCGTACAATTTTTGTGGGACACCCTGTACAGTATTTTTGTATCATTTGCCACGTTACTCAAAAATATTTACAAGTTTTATAATATGAAAATAGATACAATACAATATATAAGGTTAAAAACGTAAATGAAAACCAGCCCTTATTACGTGGCAGGGATAGCATTAAAAGGTCAAGATTACCTTTAATTCCACAATGGTCCCCTTAGAGGTGCTGGAACAACGAAAAACGCGAGAAAAAAAACTGTAGTTGTTTTCCGTATAAAACGTGGTTTATAAGACCATACTATAGTCGGGAGAGATAATGACGAGTCTTAATAGAAGACATACATGTCATCTTCTTCTTTTTGCATATTTTGGAAAAAATTCCCTTCATGTTTATATTGTTTGTTGATTTCATCTCAGACGAAAGACTATTCCATGTTTTGGGCCCTAGATATAATAGATATTTTTGTCCAGCATTACATTTGCGAAATGAAATATCCAATTTGAACTTGGAACTTCGTGTTATTTGGCCGTGGTTGACTGGACGGAATATCGCAGCACTGTACGCTGGGCAGTTCCTCTGAACAATTTCATTATGTTGACACAGACATATTGATCTATCCTGTTCTTTGCAGGGAGCCAATTTATAGCCTTGAATTCCGTGACCCCAATATGTGCTGTGTTTTTTTAATCGAAGTAAAAACAAATGCATTTGTTTTGTGCCGTCTGAATTTTTTTGGACAGCCTCTTACTCAACCCTAGATACCAAGAGGTGTATGCATAATCAATATGAGGTGGAATAAGAGCATTTAAAAGCAACATGCAAAGTGATTTATCAATTAAATTGTGTTTCATGTGCAGAAATTTTAGCCTGGCCATTCATTTTTCCAAGCATCTTTGTTGCCATCGACTTCTCAGAGAGATTTTCATCTAGGACACATGCGAGATATGTGACTGTTGAATGCTGTTTAATCCTTAGATCATCTCTCCTGATGTCCAACTTTTTCAGGTTCTTGCTTTTTTGTCCAAGAGAATGGATTTAGTTTTGTCCTCTCCAAAATGAATTCTTGGTTTGTTTTCTACAAACAAATCACAGAGGGAATTGAAATGTCTATTCAAATTGCTCTCTATTTGCTCATGTTTTTGTCTCTAGAAATTAAGCAAGAATCATCTGCATACAGAAGCAGGTCGCAGTCGACCGCTCGTGCCATGTCATTCACGTAAAGAAGGAATATGATTGGACCAAGAATTGACCCCTGATGGACACCTCTCCCAATTCAAAGTTCCTGCCCCTAAGCAACTTTAGAATTCGGCTTTCTTCATCTTCCAAAATGCAACTGGAAAGGGATGGGAAAGTCTGAGAAATTCCATACTTTTGAAGCTGTTTGTTTTTAGGTTAGTTAGGCCTTTAGCTTAAACTGATGAAAGGACATCTCAAAAGTTTACGACGCGTATATTCTGTATTTTTTGTATGTTCATGACGTTTGTTCTCTGGAAGGTATCTAGATCTGATCCAAGTTGTGAAATTGGTTCAGGTCATCCCGTATATTGCTTGATTTTCCTTTAGGCAAGCATATTCATTCCTTCAAAACAATATATTTGATGACATATGACTGGCTGAGGAAGCCCGGAAGAGTTTATGTTGACCTCTCGTCTCCTTGATCCCCTTTCAAGAATTTTGCTTGCAGATCGATGTAAATATTACTGCTGCTGCAGCAAATATTGCAAAGCTTCCAAGTAGTAGCATCGATAATATTTTAAAATTTGATTAGCATGTCAAAAATCTATGCACTAAAGCAAGCAAAGAAGTAAATACATTTACAAAAGTAGCAAACATGTCATCATTGATAATGTTAAGCTACTGTACTGTAAATTCCTTTTCTTAAGTAAACTTTCACCGATTCCCCTTTCTGTTGGTTGTTCGATCGAAAGTCTGGAAAAAAAAGGAGAAGAAAAGAATATAAACAAGTGTCGATTATTGACTTTGAGAGCTCCTTTGAGGACCTGCTCAATAACTGTCATTCACTTACCATACACACGCCAAATCTTCAAAAATTAATGATAGAATTATGTACATTTTTGTACTATGACAGTTCTCCTCTCATGGTGGAATTGTTTACTGGGAAGACAGTTTACCTATAATCCGGGATCACAAAATTTCTCTGCAAACACCTCATGCACTAACTTTTCACCATATTGCATTGCGGTTTGAAACCTTTCTTCTACGAAGGCGCGCTAAGGCACAGGAATACAAGGAAGATATATTCAAATAACACGAGGCATTTACATCAGTTCAAGAGGAAACAGAACAGAGAAGAAAACAAGACAAGAAAACAAGACGAAGATCAAAACAACGTAAATGAATACGTAATTGAAATATACGTGTCCTAGCACCCTTGGTACTTGTGGCAAATATTTCTTTTCTATCTATGCTTGCACTATTTATTAGATGGTTGGTTTAAAAAATTAGTCATTTGATAGTTCTATTAGGTTATACTTCATAACCAACTGTAAATATATTGCTTATTATTTTCTGCATTATTATTTCGCTTTGTGCCATCATTGCACAGTGTCTTCTTTGCTGTCCAATTTCATCATATCATTATCTGCGCTGCATTTGTCTTCTAACATAGAATAAACAACACACATTGAATTCTCCCCTGCCGATAATCACTACGCATGTATCGCGATCATTGAGAATGAATGAAAACAAGATAGAATTTTCTATTTTTATATATACAGGGTGTCTCAAAAAACATTTGCGCCGTTTGAGTGGCTTCTGCGGAGCCGCCATAAATCCAATCGTTCTGTTTTTAAGATTCTTGACAGAAGAGACTTCAAATTAAAGATTGACAACGAGTTTGAGTAAATTCGATCACTAGTTGCTGATTTATGGAGCAAGAAAGGCAACAGTATTGGCTGCCTCAAAACCAGAGGATTCATTATTTTCCATTGCGTTAAAATCAACGAAATTGATTGAAAAAAGTATTCCTAGCCCTGTTTTTTTATGTTCATAAGTGAGACAGATAGTCATACATTGAATTTTGTGACAACCAAGAGTATTGGACATCTCTAGGGTTGCTAGGAATGGAAATGTGCAACACAAGTGCTTCAGGCCATGGTATGCATCCATCAGATATTTTGCTTCTCAAAAGTGACAAAGTCGTTTTAAACCAACAATACTGCGTTCAGCATGCTGCTTGGTCGATATTCTTGAAGAATATGGTCATTGATTACTCCCAAATAAGTCTCCTGGCATAACTGTAAAGTTTAAGTCAATTTAATGCTAGAATTCAAGTTATAAGGTTAAGTACGGAGACATAATCCTCTGGTTTTGAAGCAACCAATNATTGAATTTTGTGACAACCAAGAGTATTGGACATATCTAGGGTTGCTAGGAATGGAAATGTGCAACACAAGTGCTTCAGGCCATGGTATGCATCCATCAGATATTTTGCTTCTCAAAAGTGACAAAGTCGTTTTAAACCAACAATACTGCGTTCAGCATGCTGCTTGGTCGATATTCTTGAAGAATATGGTCATTGATTACTCCCAAATAAGTCTCCTGGCATAACTGTAAAGTTTAAGTCAATTTAATGCTAGAATTCAAGTTATAAGGTTAAGTACGGAGACATAATCCTCTGGTTTTGAAGCAACCAATGATTGTGATTTTCTTTCTCAATAAATCAGCAACCACTTGTCAGATTTACACAAACTCGGTGCCAAACTCTAAGTTGAAATCTCTTCTGTTCACAAATTTAAAAAACAGGAAATTTAGATCTATGGCTGCTCCACAATAGCCATTCAAACGGCACACATGTTTTTTGGGACACCCTGTATATAGGGTGGCAATCGGACGCTTAAGGAAAACGAAATATTTTCATAAGAAACGTTGATCAAGTACAAAAACCAAAAGTACCAGGTGAATGAACTGGTATTTGGACATATTTTCCCGAAATCTCTTGGTTTTTTACTTTGCCTGCTTTTCTTTGAAAACAATTTTGTTCAGGCTGACCTTGGCGGTAGTTTTAGGAAAGTGGCGGTGGTTTTCGGACAGTGAGTTCACAATGCAGAATGAGCCAAGATATTTATTTTTCTGTTTATACTTGGTAAGTGTTCCGTCTAGAAACTCCTTTGCTTCATTTTTCTTGTCTTTTTTCTATTCTTGAATGCGAAAACAAATGGTTCAATTGTCGGTTCTTGCAATGACATTTTGAAGAGCTCTCTGTACACACAAAACAATCTTAAAGCGAGGAGATGCATTCGAAATTTTTTTTTTTGATCTCATTACTATTTTTGATTAATGTATGGATATAGATATTTATGAATGAAATGTCAAAATCTAAAAACATTCCAATCCGACATTTGTTCATGCTCCCAAACAATTGATTTATTTGGTGTCCGAAAACCACCGCCATGAACTTTTTAGACCATTGAATATGACATCCGCTGTCCTCCCTTCAGTGAAACTGTTTTAAGTCTCTGGCATAATGCTATGTGTTATTTACATGCTAGACATCCAATTTAAGTGATTTTTTTTAAAGATTTTTGCTTCGTTCTGGAATGGATTCAGAGTTTTGAATCAGGGATGTGATATTCGCAACGACAACTTCTACACTGCCAAGCACAACGAAAAGCAACTTCTTTAGCATGTTTTACATTCATGAAGGCTTTCCTTACAGTTGTTTAGTATCTACAACGTTAGCTTTCAATACCAAGAAATACCCACTTTGATCGATTTAATTTATAACATACTTTTCTGTCGGTTTTCGCAAGTGTAGGATTGCCACCGCCGTCCGATTACCACAGCCGACACCCTACCTTTGAAAATTTACAATTCATGCAACAGATTACTCTACCTACAAACTACTTAACAATACTACAAGAACTATACCATGAGGAGCAATAGACTATGAATACCCCATGGCGTTAAATAAAAAAATAAGAATTAAACTACATACAATTTTACATGATGCTACATACATAAACGATAAATACTTTACTAGAGAATGTCTAACATCAGATGTCAGGTTGGGGCTGTAATGACTCAAAAACAAATTAAAAACAAAGAAAAACTCTTTTTTGTGTGTTTTTATTATCATACCTCATACCTGACATCTAATGTGAGACAGGATTTCCAAACAAATGGAAACGTTACTTTAAGAGACTTGGTGGTTGCATGGTATGTGACTAGAATTTGAAATAGTTTTAGTGAAATCGACCAGTTTTGTGGATGAAGCGTAAAGTCACCTCGACTATTTTCGAGTTCAAGTCATGAGAAAGGTCTTTATCACCATATAACAATAGCTGCGTAAGAGCATCGTTTGAAAGATTGGTGATTTGGACAAATGGCCGTAATAATTCAACAACTCCAGCGAGAAGATCTCTACGTTGAACGTTAAAGAAGGGCAAAGCAACAAAAAGTGCTCAGTATCCTCAATGCCATCACTTTTTGGGCACATTTGGTTCACGGTATACCAAGGGTGTTAGGACAGGAATGTTTTGATTATGTATTTATTTACCTTAGTTGATATTTGTCTTGTTTTTTGTCTTGTTTTCTTCTCTGTTTCCTCTTCAACTGATGTGTGCAACTGAACGGTTTATTAGGCCCAAATGCCTCGTGTTATTTGAACATATCTTCCTTGTATTCCTGTGTCTTAGCGCGCATTCGCAGAAGAAAGGCTTCAAACCGCAATGCCATATTAAATACAATATGGCACTGGTGCATATTAGGCGTCGGTAGACTTATTTTCACTTGGTTTTTTATATTTTGAACTGCAAAATTGTGAAATTGATAGATCTTAAATGGCTACTTCCAGAGAAAGGGACGTATTGTGAATTGATATATACTCGTTGTATAAAATCATCAAAGGTGACCTTGTCTGATTTTGTAGCGAAAGAGAAAATAATGTTCTTCAGAATAAATAACGAGAACTGAAAATTTCAAAATTGGACCATTTTTATTGGAGATATTGTAAAACCAACGAACATCCCTGCAGAGGCTATGAAATATTTATAGTTTGAAGGGTTTTGGGAGTTGATTTGGTTTAGTTTTGAAATTGGACTTCCCTGGACTGATTGAGTGTTTGATTATCCAATGTATACTGTATTTGAAAATTGATAGAAGCTGGGATTTTATGCTGTTCTTTTTTGTGACATATTGTCTTCTTTTACCGGGTGCGCCAAAATAAACTATGCACGTTTGGCAGGCCACAATAAATCGTACACTGGACCGATTTGGAAGATTTATGACTTAATCGTTAGCAAAAGGTCTGAATTAGATCCTGGGATTTTTTGCAAATTTTTTTTCATTTTCAGTTTTTAGAGCTAGAAGCGAGTTTCCTAAAATTTTAGTTTTCGAAAACACTGAAACTATCAAAAAACATCGATCAAGTTTTCTAAAGAATCAACATGAATGGACAAAGAGAGACCTTTTTCGTGGTGATTTGCGATTTAAAAATCGACCAATTGTAATCTGCTGTACGAGAGTTCGTACTGAACCCCAAATCCCCCTGAAAACGTTTTCTCTTAGATCATTCATGTTGGATCTTTTAAAATCTGATCGATGTTTTTGAATGTTTTCAATGTGTTCGGAAACGAACATGTGAAGAAACGCGCTTCTGGCTCAAAAAACTGAAAAAGGAAAAATTTGCAAAAAGTCCTAGAATCTTATGAAGGCTTTCTGCTAAAGATTAAGTCATAAATCTTCAAAATCGGTCCAGTGTACGATTTATCGTAGCCACCCAAACGTGCATAGTTTATTTTGGTGCATCCGGTATATAATTTCTATATTCTTGATTACTGTCTTCTGATACAAATTGGTTGTTTATATTTCAGTTACAAGTGTGTCTTGGAAACGAGGTGCTGGTACTGGAGGCATACGAGAGTATATTAGAATTGTCAAGAACAAAGATGAATGTGTAGAATTATGCCTCAAGAAGTCGAAGAATTGCGTACCTGCTAATGGAGCAACAATGGACCGGCATTTGCAGAACGATTGTTTTTGTCGGTATGGACAGACAGGGCAAAAGGATAATAACCGTTGGATGAATACATACATAAGACCATGTGAGATTATTTTATTATACGTTATTTGCCAAAGTAGACAGCAAACACAGACATGAGAAATTATCTTTAATCAATCCAAATCCATGCTCAAAACTTTATTTAAAGCATAGGTCAGGTCCTGCATGGATCTCAAGTTTTTAGAAATGTTGGTGTAAAATTCCATTAACTATTTCTTTGAGCTGAAATACTTCAAAGAAACTTGAACTTTTCGCAATAATTCTTCCATTCGACTTTTCTGAATTCAAGTGTTTTTCTTCTCTTTCAAGAATTCAAGAAACATTTTCCAAAAATACTTAAAACCATCTTAATTTCTAAACTGTTTGACGCAACATGAAGTAATTCCCAAGAAAACCATAGTTCATGGATGCCTAAGATATCGTATCAAGCAAAATTATGTCGCTCTGCTAGTTTCTCATTTAGAAATATGACGACGTTACGTGCCCAAATGAGTTGAACTATGAAATACGCTGTAATGTCGAACAATAGACAGAATTTCTGAAATTTCAAATGGTAAAATTATAGAGAAGTAGCTAAGTTTTCTTTCAAACCATCCAATCAGAAGATATAGGTCATACGGTAGAATTTTACATCATTTTTTATACAAGGGCCCTTGGACAAGATTAAAATCAAGTTATAGGAGACTTCTAATGATAAATAAGATGTTGGTTTAAAATAAATTCACTCATTTGCTGTTGTTTTTTTGTCGTATTGCGGTGTTTCTGCCTTCAAATTTATAGATATCATACATGTTACCAAGATTGTCTTTGGCTGTTTCTTTGTTGATTATACTCTTGGCTTTGCTTTTCAAACGACATGAACCCTTTTTTCTAAAGTTAGATAACCTTCTCCTTCCACGCTTCTTGTGTTGTCAGCCATATTTAATTTCGACAACTAAACAAAATTGAGGTTGATCTCAGGTCTATGTTTTTTACGTGGACCTGAGATCAACCTCAATTATGTATTGTTGTCGAAATCAAACATGGCTGACAACACAAGAAGCGTGGAAGGAGAATGTTTATCAACAAGAGAAAACAAGGGATTTATGTCGTTTGAAAGGCAATGCCAAGAGAATGATAAAAAAAGAAACAACCAAGGGCAATCTTGGTAACAGGTATGATATTGTACCTATCATTAGAAGTCCCCTTTAACTTGATTTTAATCTCATCCTAAGGCCTTTGCTTTATACATATAAATTTGAAGATATCGATCTGTAGAATGATTTTGCCTGCGCCGATTTTAAGATTTGGAATTTATGCTTTCCTTTAAAACATAAAAGCATACATTGTTGGTCGATATTATGTGCATTTCAAGTTGAACTACCTATGAAACTGAAACTTCACATTTGCTTGTTCCTCTCCTCCTAACCAGAATCTAGAAATTTTGACATAAACACAATAAATAAATCAAAAATATACTTGATGATATTTGAAACAAGACACACAACTTAAAAAACTGCACTGCAGATGAGTTATAGAAATATACCGTGTTAGCCATAAAGTTCTAACTTCTAACAGGTCAAGGTAAATCATATACTGGACCAATTTCAAATATTTTTGATTTAATCTTTTGTCAATGTCCTATATTATTCTTGGTTATTTTTGTCAATTTTTAGATTCCTACTTGTTGATGTATTTACGATTTCTCGAAATTGTTTACTTGCAGACTGCCCAAAAAGATAAAACGACAGTGATAAATTTTCTAAAGACTGGAATTGGCAGAATAAAGGAAGTGCTCCTCAAAATGACAGGGAATTGGAATGGATTGTGTCGCGCGAGCGGTCGTTTATTGATTGCATGCACAACATTAGTATCATTTTTATCAATACAAATACTTTCAGTTTTTTATCACTTCTTTGAAACGATTCTTGCTAGCTGCTGTAGTTTGTGCCTGTGGGGAATTAAGCGTTTTCGCATAAACAAATCCCAAATCTGCGCTCTTGTATGAAATATGTTTTAATTCCCTACATGCACAAACTACAGTAGCTAGCAACTAACCTTTTAGCCTGCGTGCAGACTCGACTATCCTAAAGTGTAGAGTCTGCGCAACAAAGTCGAAACGCTTGTCTTATGACTCAGCAGAAATTGCTGCCGCTGGCGGTTCTGCGGCCTTTTTGCGCAGTGTTGGATAAAATGGCGCGTCAACACGCCAAGATCATTATCCTTCATGGTCGACAATTCTGCACTGTAGCAAAATATCGCGTAAGAAAAAGCAATCATTTGTACCACTACTGCATCAAATATGTCTTCATGCCTTTTTTCTTAAAGAATATTTCGTTGAAGGATGGTCGCAAAGACTTTAATTTGCTCGTTGGAAAAGGGAAATTTAACGTGAAAGCTGCTTTGCAACAATTGGAGGTCGTCGTACGGCCTAGGCCCA
>REGL01000876.1:84149-97179 GCA_004194395.1 Aurelia aurita complex sp. Pacific | reverse complement strand
TCAATTGTTTTTTGAATCTACTAAGTGTAGGGAGCTTTCTGATATTGATGGGTATATCGTTCCAAACTTTCAGAGCCGAATAGTGAAAGCCTTTCTTGACATATTCAAGATTATTTCTTGGGATTTGTAGGTCCCTGCAATTCCTTGTTCTGTAGTTGGAATGCTGGGTCCTATGATGGTATTTACCCCAAAGGCTTTCGGGACATATCCTGTTGATTATTTTGTATGTCATAACTGATCGATCAAAGTTTATTAGTTGTTCAACTGTCAACCAATTATGAGACCAATTGTCTTTTAGTCTGGCCTTATCAATAATCGAACGGGCTCTGTCCTGCAGACGTTGGAGGGTATTCAATTTTGTTTTAGGAAGACTCCCCCAAATAACATTGGCGTACCGCAGATGGCTTTCTACAAGTGCACGGTACACATGGTCCAGCTGGGATTGGAAAATGAGATTTTTCAATTTTTTTAGTGACTTAAGACCGCCACTAATCTTCCCTTTCACTTTGTTGAATTGTTCATCCCAGTTTAGCCCTTCATCCACAATAACCCCCAGTGGTTTGGTCTTCACCACACGCTTAATTTCTGAATTGTTAAGATTCAGTGGTTCTGAGATTTCAACCTTATTTGTCCTCCGTGGATGGCCAATGATCATGTATTCAGTTTTTTTCGGGTGCACTTAACTTGTTTATCCGCATCCATTCCGAGATGTTTCTTAATTCTTTGTGGGCATTTGTAATTAGATCATCGACGTTACTAGATGTTAATGTAACATGTGTGTCATCTGCATACATACTAGCCCTAGAGAATTCTAAGCATTCATACCCCCCCCCGGGGTTCAACCAGGTAACTGCGAAGGCATCGTTATGAATTAAGGGTACGTCCAAATTAGACACCATGCCAAAGATTGGGTCGTTCAGACCGGCTTGCTTGAAGCTTGTTGTCAATACTGATATTTAGCCCCCCCCCCTGGTGACCTCCTCTTCGGCGTTCCTGCCTGTGTGGCCTCTTGTTTGGAATGTGGATGGATTACGTCTCAAAATTACCATAACACACCCACCCCCTTTACGCCAGTAAAGGGATTTTAACACCAAGGCGTTTATTAATTTGACCCCTCCCTCCTTTTATTATGGCCCAGGCCCTCCCTCGTTCTCAGGCCTCATGCAGGTCACATGTTGCTCCTCCTTCATCAGAAGTGTTCCTATTTAGAATTGAGTCTTGTTGGGCTACAATTTGTTTTCAAACTGTGCAATCTTCCAGCGTTTTTTATTACATTTATCGTCTCCAAAGCAACATGTCGTCCAGAAGAAGGAGACCTGCAAATAGACGTGAACTGGATAAAAGCGTTTCACTGGAAGATTGGTCTGGTATGGGAAAAAGAACGCTACAAACGAAAGCTGCTGAATACGGCCTACAAATATCTGGGAATAAGAAGACCTTATCAGCCAGGATCTAGAGCCATCTTCACTCGATTCCCGCCGCTGTTTCTTCTCCTGAGGCTCCATCGACCGCTGTAGAATCAGAAGAAAGTGAGCCTGAGGTTCTTCCCGAACGAAGGGTATTTCGCACTGCTACAACTGCTACTCAACAACTGCCTCAAAACCAGAATTTAGTGACGATCGCAAGGGGAGGAGCTTCGTGTCTCATCAGAGAAGAAATATCAGCTAATTCAGCATCACAAAGGCCAGCATTGGAAACTCAACATCAGCTTTCTCCAGCCTCTATACAGGATGATTTTCCAACTCGTCAGTCGTCAACCTTGCCAGCAATTCCAACTGTTTCCAGGAACCTCCCACCTTCATTTCCTCCACTTCCTCATGTTTTGCCTGGAGCATCCAAAAATGTAGCTTAAGGTAACTTGCAAACTTTATTTTCAGCTAACATGTCAGTCCTACCCCCACTTTCTACGAACATTTTAAAAGCGATTCAAGAGAAAGAATATGTGGATTTGAACCGATTATTGCCTAATTCACTGTATGATCCAGCCAGCCTAAATCAGAATCTCAACCTGCAATTCAATTGGGTGAAGACTCAGTTTCTTGGTCATCCAATCGTCGTCAAAACCCTAGAATCTCAGATTTCACTGCATGGCTTGAGGCGTGGAATGTGTTTGTAAGGGCAATGGTTTTTTAACACCCTGATTTGGCACTTGATATTATCATGTATCAAGAATGTATATCAAATTTTGCCCAGCTTTACCCATTCAAATACTGGTCCAAATAAGACAATGCCTTTCGTTTAGCTATGCAAATGGAGAAATCCCTTTCTTGGGCACGCATCGATGAGTATGCATTTGCCAAGTTTATCCGCTCCCCAACAGCCATGCCAATCCAAGCCCCAAGAGAGATTACATGCTTCAAATGTTCAAATGTTGGTCATGTGGCATCCAATTGACCAAACGAGACTTTTCGTCCCTATTCATTTCGCCCCCAACATTTGTCAAGCAGCCGAGGTGCAGAGCCCCACTCCAGTTTCACAACCCCCAACAGTTTTTTCCACACAAACCCCCCATAAACATGCAGATATTTCAGCTATGATGGATGTCAAAGCAAATATTGTTCCTTCCCACACAAATGCAACAGGTGTCAAAGACAACATTCAGCCAGAATATGTAGCAAAACTGCACAATGAATTTAACCCTTTACCGTTGTTGTCAGCAACTCCTATTAACACTGCTTCATTGTTACAAGAACTGATTACTTATCCAGATAAACATTTTGTAGACAGTTTGATTAACAGTTTGAAGTTTGGCTTTAATATTGGCTATGCAGGCCCCCAATTTACATTTATTTCGAATAACGTGTCATCGGCTTTATCTAACCCAGAAGCAATATGTAACAACTTACCAACTGAATTGAAAGAAAAAGAATAGCTTGTCCGTTTGAGCAACCGCCGTTGCAAAACTTTCGCACATCACCCATTGGAGTTGTCCCAAAAAAGGGAACCTCAAAGTTTCGAATGATCACGGATCTCTCGTCTCCACATGGTTCATCTATAAATGATTTTATTGCTGACCAGGAAGCGGCAGCTCATTTCAATAATTTTGACGTAGCAGTAGACATTGTAGCTCGCTTAGGCCAGGGTGCCTTGATGTCCAAACTTGATGTCAAGAGTGCCTTTCGCATTTGCCCTGTGCACCCAAGTGATTGGAACTAATTAGGTTTTACATTTCAAGACCTTTTCTTCGTGGACCTATGCCTACCATTTGGCTTCCGTTCCTAAGTCAATAGATTCACAAAAGCAGCGGACACCAGTTTGTGGATACTACAAAACAATCATGGTATATCAAACAGCACTAATTACCTCGATGATTTCTTTATAGCAGCACAATGTAACTCAAAAAAGTGCAACGAGAACTTGCACAAAGCCCTGGCAGTTTTTCAGAACCTTGCGGTTCCCCTAGCACCAGAAAAGATTGTTCCTCCTACGGAGGTATTATCATTTCTCGGCATGGAAATTAACTCTATGGAACTCAGCTTACTTCAGGAAAAAATGATTTTACTTTTGTCCATGCTCAAGGACTGGTCCCAAAAGAAGAAATGCACAAAACGAGAACTACTCTCTCTTGTCGGCAGTCTTTCTTTCGCCTGTAAAGTAGTCCCATCCGGGCAAACATTCCTCCGTCGTCTTATAGACCTATCTACGTCAGTACGGAAGCTGAATCATCATATCTCATTAAATGTGGAAGCAAGAGATGACATTGATTGGTGGCAGAAATTCCTGCCGTCATGGCACGGTAAACATAAGATGTTGGACCCAACTCGACTTTAGTACACAAAATCAATCTTTTTACAGATGCCTCCGGATCCCTGGGGTTTGGAATCTATTTTGATGGTAAATGGGTCTCACAGAGATGAACTGCCGACAAATTAGCTCAATCAATCCAATGGAAGGAATTGTTTCCCATATGGGTCGCCTGTCTCATATGGTCTAAGAAATTTACAGGAAAGCGCTTGCAATAACATGTCGGTAGTCAACATTTGGTCGACTCGTTCATCAAAATACCCCAAGTAGTGCACCTCCTACGGAAACAGTTTCTTTTGACAGCTACCGACCAGTTCACTGTCAACGTTACCCACATCCCAGGAATTGATAACCGCATTGTTGAATCTCTTTCTCGCCTTCCGACTCAGGCATTCTACAAATTGGTTCCTAATGCAGATCTGCAACCAACTCCAGTTCCAGCAGCTGCCTGGCAGTGCTAAACACTGATCTGCAAGCCATCCAGTTCATGTGCTTGTCAAATTCTTCACGCAAAACAGACAAACAAGCCCAACAGATTTTCCTCACATTCTGCCGCCAGCATCTTTTCCAGCCATACCCATTACAATAACAACAATTGACTTTTCGCTTATTCACAACTTTCCTTGCCCGTACTGCAAGCCACGCCACAATCCAGACTTACCTTGCCGGCATCCGCCATAAAATCGAGCTTGGTTTCCCACCACCGTATGAAAAGATGCACCAGCTTCGTCTGCTGCTCCGGGCCATTAAACGTATCAAAGGAACAAATGCCAAGCCCCCACGGATCCCTGTTACCACAGACTACATGAAGCTCCTCAAAGTGAAGCTCAGGGAGTCGAACTTTTCACACCAAGATCAATGTATGTTGTGGGCTGCATTTACGTTAGCATTCTTTGCATTCCTCCGGGCATCAGAGTACTGTGGCCCAACAAGGCATTCCTTTGAACCATCATCTACGTTGCTTGTACGGGATATTACGGTGTCAAAGGACAAAATCGTTGTGCATATCAAGGTTTCAAAATGTGATCCATTTTGCAAGGGACAAGAAGTTATTCTTGCACCATCGGGAAAGAGTGTCTGCCCTGTTCGAGCACTTACAAAACATTTGCAGAACTGCAAGTCATCAAATAGGCCAGTTTTCATGTTTGAAGATGGTAAATATCTGACTCGTCGGTCCGTGTCAAGCATCATGAAGCAGTTAATTGGTAATGAGAGTAACCGAGCAGGACTGTCTTCTCACTGTTTCCGGATTGGAGCAGCCACAACTGCAGCTGCGGCTAACATTCCTGATCGGCTTATCAAAACACTGGGCCGTTGGTCTAGTGATACATACCAGCGATACATTAGGACTTCATCTGAAGCAGTATCAAAGGTTCCGTCCCTATTAGCCAGTATGTAGAGTAACCATCTANTGAGCTGGGTGAGAGAAGAGATGTGAGCAATGTGACACAATTAACTGGCAGGTAAGATTGAATTTTATGAAATTCAGAACTAGGAGCGCCAGTGGCATGATTTCACCTCCTCTTTTGAAATTATTTTCATTCATTGCTCATCATTTGATCATTGATTTGATTTAATTGAACTGGACTGGGGGACCATACATAAGGCCTGTGATGTGAATCATTTTTTATCAGCATTCAAAACTTCAACTTCACTACTACTTCACTTATGACTTGAGTTCAACATCAAACGGTTTCGCTGTAGCTCAAAAATATCTGAAAACTAATTTAAACATTTTTGCAAAATACTGCCGACAATCTCCACCAGATGTTGCAGGAGTGACCTATGATACTGAGTGATCTAAATTCAAAACTTTCAAAACATACTCTTTCATATGGCTTAAAAAGTCTTTTAAGAATGGAAAGAATCCTTTCAAAATTCTCAAGAAATCTTGAATCCTTCTATTGACGATGCGCACAGGCCTGTATTGCAAGGCTATGGTTTGCGCACCCTCATCAATCAATTTTAAGTACAGAAAAAGCCAGGGAAGATCAGTTTGAGAGATATTTGTTTCTTTGCCTTTTTGTGGTATATAAAAGATGCTGGTTTGAAGTTCCAGTTTTGGGTATGGTTATTTCAATAGAATCAGCAGTTTTGGGTATCATTTTTGTCATGAGCCATCCAGTTTTTGGGTAATGTTTCGTTTGCACCTTCGCACATACCCGCCCTTGACTTTAGGCACCTCCACCCCTGGAGCTTAACAGGGTTTTAGTCAGAACTGAAAACTCTTTGGACTAAGGGATGTCGCCCTTAAAACATGTACTTAGATTTTACCCTCTTTACCACATTAACTATCATAAAATATAGGTAAAGGTGATGTTGTGGTTTTTTTGCATTGTTCTTTGCCTTGCGGAATTTTGGGCCAAGTTTTTATCATTTTGCGGAACTATGGGCCATAATTTCATCAGGTTTGCGGAATTATGGGTCACATTTTTTCAGATTTGTGCGGAATTATGGGTCCAAATTTTGAACCAAAATGGCACGCCCCCGTCCAAAACTAGGCTTAGTTACCCCCCCGAGCATATAGGACAATACCAACATTTTTGTCCAATCAAAATCCGAGTTGCTCCCCAAACTTTCTGGGTAATTGATTGATCAATCATGTTCATCCAAATGATGCTGGACAAGCGTTTCGACTTTGTTGCGCAGACTCTACACTTTAGGATTGTTGAAGCTGCACGCATGCTAGGTCGAAAGGGCTAACGTCATATTCCATCTAAAGTATGTGGATTCAGTCAAAACATCATTTTACCATATGAAAAGGAAAAACTAGAGTCTGTTCATTTTTCTGCTGCTCTTGCTGTAACGGTGACATGGAGGGGAACATCACGTGAAAAGCTTTACACAGAGCTTTGCTTGGAGTCACTAATTTCCCGAAGGTGGAGTAGACGCCTGACTTTGTTCTATAACGTTATGAATAATCTCACCCCGTTGTATACAAAGGAGCCAATCCCACCACTTCATGTGTCGAATTACTCCCTTCTCAATCAGGATGCTATTTGGCGAACAGAGGCAAGAACGGAAACATTTCAATCTAGCTTCTATCCAAACTGCATCTCCGAATGGAATAGACTTGATCCTGAAGTCAGGCTTGCATCATCCGTTGCTGTTTTTAAGACAAAGCTTCTATCAATAATTCGCCCCCCTCCAAAATCTGTATTTGGTATTCATGACCCGCCTATCACATCTTTCCCAAATAAGGGTCGGTCCCGGCAAACTAAACTTCCACAAATTCAAGCACAATTTTAGGGACACCGTAAATCCAAGGTGTCCAACGCATGACGTTATTGAGGATGCGGAGCACCTTTTGTTGCTTTGCCCTTCTTTTGACATTCAGCAACGAGATCTTCTCGCTGGAGTTTCGGATATACTACGACCATTTGTTGAAACCACCAGTTTTTCAAACGATTTTCCAATGCACCTTTTGTTCGGTTTGACTAGGATCATATCAAATTTCAGTCAAATGCCATGCAACCACCATGTGCCCACCAGATGCCTTAAAGTAAATTTTCTTTTTGTTTGTAATTCCTTTCTCACATTAGATGTCAGGTATGCTATCAAAATAAAATGAAAATTTTTTGGGTTCTTACAGCCCCAACCTGACATCTAATGTTAGGCAGGCCACAGTATAGTAATAATAGTTTTTCTTTTTTAATTGTTTTAGTTTAGCTATTTTATACAATGCCATGGGGTTGTCATAGTCTTTTGCTCCACATGGTATTGTCCTTGTAGTATTGTATAGTACTTTGTGGGTAGAGTAGTCCGTAGCATGTACTGTAAATTTTTAATGGAATGAAAAAAAATAATGTCATTTCCGAGTCAAGTTTATTCCATGCTTCGGCTCCACCAAACGCAAATGATTTTTGGCCATAAGCTGTTCTCATTTTTGGTACAACAAGAGTGCATTTGGTATTGCATAGCACCCTAGTATGAACACCAGATAATCTGGGGAAAATATTACGTAAACACATGATTTTTGGAACAAAATTTGAAAATAGCCATAATAACGGACTCATCCCATTAAACCCACGAAACAGAACACCGAATATTGTTGAAAGAAGACTGTTAATACTTGTAAAGAGCAACAACCAAAACAAACTTGTCGTAAGAGAAAAAAGAGAAAATCGAGTTAATCTTAAATCCTGAGAGGAAAGAAATAACACTAGTAACTGCGATAAAGAACAACGTTGAATAACCACAAACGCGTTTCGTCGCACATTCATCAATTCGGTTCGTGCGAAGAACAAAATTAACGATAAAAACAGGGCCACTTTTATTTCCAGATTAATTTATGAAACTGAACTGAAATAATGAATATTTGATTTCATGTGCATTTCCACACAATTGTTTAATTTTAATTATGGTTTGTTTGTCAACTTATTTTCATTCGATTATCTTTATCTAGCTATAGATATTTAAATCTAGCTATACATATTTGGTTCTCGTAACATTTTTCTTCTATTCGTTTTATTAAATTCGTGCCTATGCGTGTACAATTTTCTCAAAAGCAAAACCAAAAAGTAGATGTATACAATTCCTGTGGAAAGTGCCCATGACCTCAAATCATGGCGAGGCCCTTTCTCAAAACCTCTGATTTCGGTTTCATTCTAATTTGACCTTGGGAGCTCATATTCTCTGAATTTGATGAACGATTTGTTAATTCAAGGTACGTGTAATTTTAAGTCAATGATTAACAAATTTAGCTGTGCTGTGCAGTCGGTTACTCCTGGTATCTTATCTTTTTGTCCCTTTTCCGTGAAAAGGTGGTACATTTTGAGACGCCGGTAGTTTCTCTGAAAAGAATATATCCGTAAATCCGAGTTCTATCGTAAAACGTGCCCTAAAAATGGCACAACTGTGTGTATCATTTTGACTACTTGAGTTACCCACACCTGGGTTTCAAGGATAAATTTTGTATTCTGCAACAGGGCAGATGTTTACATAGGCAGGGCTCGATATCTTTTTCAAGAGACAAGCCACCTCTTGCAGAAAATTAAATTGCCTGCCATGTATTACTATATTTATGCGGAGGCAAAGGTGATTTCCTCAAACATAAACCTTTTCTTTCTTTGTCGCCTGCAGGAGAAAACTGATGCTGGGAGCAACTCCCAAACTTCGACAGATAACGATGGAACTGACTATGAAGCAGATGTCTCTTGCGTCAGTGGGAGCCAAAGCAGATTGTCTACGTTTTCGGAAGCTGAATTTGACACCACTATCAACCCGCAATCCTCTTTTCAAACTACGTACTGTGACTCGTCAAGCTATGTCATTCACAGTCTGTCACGACAGCTACACGAAGGGTCTAGATACCAGGACACTGTATCAGAATGCTATGTGAGTATCCCTGAAATAATCAAGATAGTGCCAAAACAAGGAATGAGTTATGAAAAGACATCATTTCCGTCAGTAAGCATCCTTGCTCAGGTTGATGATACCTTTCTTTCTTGTCATGAGACGAGAAAATCAGTTGAATCGGATAACAAAGTTGGAAAAAATATCGTTCCAAATACTTCTAAATCGAGGGGACAGGATAAAGAATCAGATTCACTTCTACTGAGTATGGATAGTGTTGTGCACAGCAACTCAATGCAATTTGCTGGCTTGAAAAAGATCAATGATGAGAACCCATGCTCGGAGAATGTTTCAATTAACACTGTTTCCTCTATGAAAGATTTCCATGAGAATGGAGAAAAACTGGTAGATACCAATTCAGATACGCCAGTCAAAATAATTGACGATGAACGCACAGTTGTAAAGGGCACTGATCACGATTCAATTTTCAGCACAAATCAAAGCCGAAATAAAGCATTGAATGATTTAAGAGCTCAGACAGTTTTCTTAGGAACTCCTTGCAGACCAGCAGCTGCGAGACATGCCTCCTCTAAGCCTGCTGCATCATTGCAAGGTGAGTCTGCTCAAGCATACAAGGATGCCACTGAAGAATCATTCAAAGTTGAACCTTGTGAACCCGTAGTTAAAAGGAAGAGACGGAGAGGCAAGCCCCCTCTAAACATGCCAAGAAATAAAAAGAACAGAAGAGGAAATGATTTTATGAAATTGTATGCTAGCCGGCCTAACTTGCAGGGTTATCTGGATGCTAGTTATACGAGGCAAGAACCAACGTCCATTTATCTAAAACGAGTACGAGATACAATTGTTGGTTTGGGTATTTGCAGTCGGAAAGATACCCTGATAAGAAGCGAGATGAGTGCAAGGGCGATATCGCCATTGTTTTCTTCAACAGAAGGTATGATTCCTGGGGACAAAATTATGACTATGAAGGAGGGAACTCATAATGACATACCCAATGGTTTCGTTGTCTTTGAAAGTGCTTCTCATTCACCAGCACCGTCTGCTGTACCTCAAACTGGTAACAAAGATACCGTTACATCTCTCGATGACATTGTAGAAAATGGTAGCTGCGTGGATTATGTCGTAATTACTGAGCCTTCTACAAATTTTAAAAGCGAAATTTCCATATCTAATGCCGTTGAGGCATGGGAATCACCAGAAAGAATAGTCAAGTCACGAAAGAAAGCAAAAGACCCTTCTCATAAAGTCACTGAAAAACAAGAGAACACTTTATTTGAAGATCCGTTATCTATTAAAAGACGGTTGAGAACTAGACAAGTGGTGCCACTTTACCATAGAAAGGAAAAGGGAGGAAAACGTGCTCTTCATGCAGCTGCAAAGATTTTCAAGGGAGAGGGGAAAAGTTCTGCTGAATGCCGGCCAAGGAGTAGAAGAAATATGAAGGAAAAACATGAAAATGTGCGGTCAAATTTGACAGCCATCAAACAGTCCCTGAAAATAGCAAGTTTGGGTCACTCAGAATGTCCCAATGACGGAATTGATTCACATTCTTTGATCCAGCCTTCTGGTGCCCTCCTAAAACAGGTAGCCCAAATGGAGATTGATACCAAGGACCACCCGTTTTTTATGTTGAAAGAAAGTATTTCTGCGTACGAACCCTGCAATTCACAACAACCAAAAGCTAAATTATGCTCTGATGCGAAGGAACATGAAGACAAAGTTCGAGGTGTACTGAAAGGAAGAGCTTTGACAGTATCTGCAATAAGATCAACCAAACACAGTCAAAAGGAAAGCCGTGCCAATGAAAGCAAGGAAAGGTGTGTTGCCAAAAGGTGGAGCCTTAGAATTGCTGAACGAAATAATTCAAAAGAGTTCAGAGAGCCCGAGAATTCGGCAAAGGCTTCAGTTTTGACAAATGAGGTTAAGCTTGGCAACGGCAATCAAAAGGGCGAATCTGGTAAGAAAATTGGGAAAAAACGAGGTAGATGCATCAGAGAGAAGGCTAACAAAGATCATATACATGAAAATGATTCTTCTGTGAAGTCAGTACGAATGACAAAAAGTAAAAACAGAGTTTGTGGAGAGCGCAATCAATTTGAAAACAGCGAAACTAAGAAACGAAGAGGAATAACATCAAGGGCAGGCACAAACGATGATGATGTTGATATTTGCTATGTTGAAGCTGTTACTGCCGATAGCTTGAACTTAGCAGGATGTTATGCACTGAAAGAAGAAATCGCTGTTGATGCTGAAAATACTACCATGTGTGTCAACTCCAGCCGTTCTCTGTGCTTTTCAAACAATGCTGGAAACAAAGATGTCACTGAAATATCCAGTCAAGGCTCGAAGCCAGGTGAAATCCCTTGTAAAAAGTACAGGGAGCATAATGGAGATTATTCTATGCTCCATGGTAAGATTAGTAAAATGGAGGACTATCTAGTTTGTGAAGTTGATCCATGTGTTTCTCCCACTCTTGTATCTACTAGCAAAAGTGATTATGGTTCAGAAGCGATGGCGGTAAATTATTCAGTGAATTGCCTCAAAGACGAACCTGAGACAAAACGAAGTGTTCTCAATTGTCAACGGAGAAGAACTGTATCAGCAGCACCAAAACTGATTTTTATCGAAGAAGATCAAAAAAGTAATTGCTTGGCAATCGAAAAGGAAGGGAACGGTATTTCAGTGGTGAGACCTAGCGTCAACGTGGAAGATCTTGATAAAAGTACTGCTCAAAATGACAATCCTAGCAAAAACTTAGATGCTCCTGTTGCAAAAGTTGCCAGTAAAAGGGATCAAAAACGGAGGAATAACACTCAACGAGCAGCAGAAGTAGCCAAAAAAGTTTTCAAGAAAAGAGAAGGGTTTGTCAAAGATTCTGATCTGTCCAAGGAAGAAACATTGATTTCTCAACAGAAAAAAAGTTATCAATTTAAAGCTGTTGACAAAGCTTTCGATGTAAATAAAAAGTCAGAAGTCAAATTTCAGGAGCAGGAAGGAGATATGAGCAGAATTGACTTTTCAAATGTAACCAGAGAGGAAGACAAATCGACGAATGATACAGGATCAGTGCAAGTGGTAAGTGTGAAGAACAAAAATCGAAAGAAAAAAGGAAAAGATGAAACAGGCACGAACTTCAAGAAAAATGACATCTCATCTGTAACAACATTACAAAAACCATATTCATGTGATTTATCTGGAACAGTTAATTCTACAAAAACAAAGAGCAGTAGTTCTTCGTCATTCAAGAAAGTTGATCAACCTGTATCCCCGACTGGCAAGTCATCGAGAATTACTGAAAGGTCATCATCCAAAGGTAATTGAATATTAAAGTATTTTTTATTTAATCATATGGAGTATCATCGCCATGAACCGCCCACCTTTCTTGGAAATATTGATAAGGTAGGGTATGACAGGGATTTAAAGGACAAGTCCGGGGTTGGTATGATTGATGATTAAATACAAGATAATACTGCTATGAATGTTGTATGATACTTTTTCCCACAATTTTTTGCCTTCTTGTGAAATTACATATTCAAATAACCAATTTGAGCGAAGTGACATCATATAGCGCAAACGAAAACGAGGATGTGTGATTGTTTTTTGCCTCTTAATCGCTGCTAGCCTCTTTATCATGTACTCATGCATTGAAAATGGCACGAGAACACGATAAGGAGGCTTGCTATGATAAAGAGGCGAAAAACAATCACACATCCTCGTTTTCGTTTGCGCGATATGACGTCACTTTGCTCAAATTGCTTATTTGAATACGTAGACCAGAGGCCAGAGGGGGAGCATTATCACCCGAGGAGGCAATTTACCAGACCAACTTTATCTAACTCAGTTTTTTGCGTAGATTACGAATCCGGATGTTGCTTGGGCGTTTAGGGGGGCGTTTTCAAGATATAGGGGGTCGAAGGCCAAAATGCATAAAATGACCTGATTTGACTATATTCTGCTATTTAACTTTAAA